>SKCR01050363.1:0-61876 GCA_019454045.1 Zanthoxylum bungeanum
CATATGGACTTTCGCCATTTATAGTCAAAGTAAATAATATTACAAAACGGCAAAAGGCAATTTCATTATCACATAGTTAATTTTGTACAATAATACATATCATTTACAAACAGTGACGCTATGGGACATAATGTCTTAACAGACCAAAACCAAAGCATATTGATTTTCGCAAGTATTAGCGGTGCAAGTCTAAAATTAAGACCAAATACACCTCCCTGATTCGGACTTCCATAGACCATAGTCATACTACCAATGGAATTTCGAGGGTCTATCTAGAGAGAAGCTGTTTCCGTACCATCGGTAAACACAACCTCCTATTACACTTGCATGAGTATCCAATACCCAAATATATGAGAACTATGTCGTTATGCTCCCACAACGCGCCCAAGTTAATACTAGTCTATTCCGCATTATCGATGTCTATCTCGATAATACTACGACTAGGGATATTTATGATTAAACCTTCATTGGATTATACTGTATCATATCATCTCAATCTGGACTAATCATAAGGACCTTTTAAACATTTATATATCTTGGTAATCTAATTACAAATGATAAAAGAGCAATTTCCTTTGTCACATAGTTAATTTTGTACAACAACACCATGATCTGTACAAATAGTGATGCTCTAGGGTCATAACTGTCCAACACAAAGCCACCAAGGACCAAACTCCACACGCCCAGGCCCACCAATCCCCTCCAAAAATATCCAACACATTAAACAACATGTTAAAATCTAAATAATCACCTTCCTAATTTAAATAAATCACATGCCTAAATTAAATAAAACACATGTCCAATTAAATAAATCAAACCAAATCACCTTCCCAATTTAAATAAATCAAATCAAATCACATGCCTAAACTAAATAAATCAAATCAAATCCCATAAATCTCTTTCCCAAACTAAAACAAATCACCTTCCTAATTGAAGGGATCTTTCCTTGTAACACACTAATTAAAAGATATCCCCTATAATTCTTGATTTCTTTCCTACCCAAATAAGGACACCCTAACACTCTCCTATAAAAATAGACATAAACCACCACCCTCTCTTCCCTAGCTAGACATTCATGCCCAGACACAAACACACAGCTCTCTAATCACTCGGCAGTACACCATCTTCCCTTTCAAAAAACAAACCACAAAACCCAAGAGCCTCTCCTCTCTATCTCTACACTCACGCATGAAAACCAATAACCCTAGAGCCTCTCTCCTCTCTCCACAAACACAGCCCGATCTCGCCTCTCTCTTGACTCAACAAAATAAAAGAGCCCCCTCGCCTCTCTCCACTCATCATCACTCTCTCTCTCCCACCTGCAACATACAAGCACTCGGCAATGGACCAAACTAAAAAACCCTAGCAGCTCTGATCTCTCTTCTTCCCTTAAACACTCGGCAGTCCTTCACAAAGATGAAACCTTAATGCTTTCTTCTTCTTTCTTCACGACCCTCACTCTTACCTTCTCTCCATCACACAAACATAAACTAACTCACGCACAGCCACTCACAAAAAGACTCACGCACTCACAATAAACAAAAAACTAGCAGATCTCATGTCCCTAAAGCCTGCCATCTAACCCACACGAACCAACAGAACCCTAATCTAAACGACCATCTCTCCTCTCTATACAAAAAGCCAAACCTAAAGCTGTGACACACATACTTGACACATACACACACACCCAATTCTCACACTGCCACTCAATCAGTCGAACAAATCAAAGCCATGCACGATAGCCACACATCTTGCACACACTCACGGCTCCACACACAAGCCACTTAAATGCACCCACTCACACACGTCAAACACATTCGGCAGTGCAAACATTCACGAAAACACACAAATAAACCTAGCACCACACGACAATTGTTGACACACACACAACACTCTAACAACACACCTAAGCCACGAGAAACAACAAACTGCCCTATTGACCGACCAAAATAACACACCTTAAAACATTGAGCCTAAACATTTAGCAAAAATAATCCCTAAAAATAGTCCCTTCAATAATCAACAAATAGTGAACCCTAGACGCAAATACATAGCCCCCACCAAGCCTAAAACATTGAGCAAAAAAAGTCCCCAAACTGCACCCTAAAACAATCCCTAAAACAGCCCCAAACTGCACCCTAAAACAGTCCAGAAAACAGCCCCAAATAGTCCCTAAACAGCAGCAAAACAGAGGAAACAGCAGCCCAAAACAGCGAAACAACAAAGGGAAATATTGAATTAGTGAACCAGAAAAGTTACGGAGCGTTAACCCTTCCGACGACCACGTAACGCACTTCCAAGAATCGACTAAAAAAGTAAGACCTGAGGGCACCCTTTGTTATTTTTATTTTTTCGTCTGGAAACGGCATGCTAGGTTGGACGTGGAATACGTCCAACCGGGTATGCGAAATCCTACATTGAAACCGGCCAAGTTCTTTGGTCACATATTTATTATTCTGTATTTATTCGAATTATTAGTCTTTTATTATTTCGCATTTAATTTACGTTTATTGTTGTTTTATTATCCCGCATTTGTTTTGTTCTCTTTGGTTATTTATAGTTATATGCATTATCATATTTCATATATGTCAACATTGGGTTAATGATTACGTTGTGTTAATGCTTGAGTGTTGCCTCTCGTGGTATATCAGATGGAAGCTCAGACATAAATTCTGTAGCCGAATCCGAATGGACGGTAGTGCGGTCTGTAATTGGGATACAGCTCCACGTATCGTTTGAGGAAATCTTCACGCATATGTTCATGGGATTGTGTGCTCACTCTTATTTCATTTACTTTTATGCATGCAAACTTAGATATAGGTTGTATGCGAACTTAGATATAGATTGTATGCAAACTTAGATATAGGTTGTATGCGAACTTAGATATAGGTTGTATGCAAACTTAGATATAGGTTATTCTTGCTGTTTTATGTTGCGTAGACTTGGTTATATTATTGCGCGATCCGTTCATTACAAGTGGCATAAGTAAGGGACCATTCTGAACCCAAAGGTTTGAGGTCTTCCCTTATGAGGGGTGAGTGCGGCCTTATATCATTTCCCAGTTCACACTTGGTGGGGACTTCATTTTATTACTCCGTTTAGTCCCCCATGGGCTACTCCGTACTCCCAACCAGGCAGTGAACCTGGAACAAGCGTCGACGATTTCTGTGTCCTACAAGGATGACCTCCATGATTAGTGACTTTCGGCAGTTAAGAGAAACTGTTATGGATATCAAGGAAGAGGAAGCCGAGAACAGAAGTTTTACGGCCAGAATAGAAAGACCATTTGGGGGCCTTCAGGGACCAAGCCCGCTCCTACTGAGGTCGCCACCATAAAAAATAGGTGATTCTCCAATTTTGGTAGACCTTTGTCAAAGGTGTTTGAAAAGCTGAAGAGGCAGGGACTCCTAAAACCCTTAGAAACTAGACCACTTCCAAACCATGTGCCACACTACCTCGACCTAAACCTTAACTGTCAATACCATCAGCAAAAAGGCCACGAAACTGACAATTGCGCCTGCCTCAGGCATGAGATCCAAGACCTCATTCACACCCTTAAAATACCCGACCCGAAAAAAGAACTACCCAACACAAACAGAAACCTCTACCCAATTACCACTTCGTTCTACCACCCACCTACATGATCAACTCCGACCTGCCCGAAAGATTTGTCCTCAAACTCTCAACCACCAAGCCTCTTGCATGGGGATATGGGATAACAGCAGTGAAGATGAAACAGAGCAGGGGAGAGATTTCCGGAAAAACTTCTCGAGCAGTGACGAATAGGAGGTAAAAGGAATGAAGCTGGTGGAATGCTTTGTGAAAGCCACAGGGTATCAAGGAGAGCCTAAACCCGTAGAAGTCAATGGGATCATAGTACTAGGATTCGAGATCTTCAAGGATGTGGTGGACAAAGAACCACAAGCATAGGAAGTTACAAAAGAATAAGATAAATGGGAATAAGTGTTGAAGATTCTAAGGGTCCCAATGATCATAAATCAAGCATGAACATGTGTGAATACATTCGAGGGAGTTGCGGAATACTCACATTGAGCGACGCTGAGACGAAAAAAAAACTGAAATTCTGCTCGGTAGTGGACTGCTCCAGCTCACTGGTTTTGGCGTCCTCCATGGTTGGTTTTGAGCTCCTTCATCAAGCTCCAAGCTTCGTCAAATGGTTCCCGGCTCATGGGTGGACTTCCATATCACCTTCGCATGTCTCTCGGAGTGTGCTAGCACTCTTGATTTTGCCACAAAATCGCACTTTGGCTTCCCTATTTCTTCATGAAACTCGGCAGTTCACTGCCCAAAAACAGAAGAAAGAATGCCCTCCAAGGGCGTGAGAGAGGGAGTGAATTTGGAGGAGAGAGAGATAAAATATTTTAATCGAATTTTAGTATTTGATTTCTCAAATCATATACCAAACTTTTGCTTTACAAAAGTCAAACAAATAAAACCTATTAATGCCCACAACAACCACATCAATCAATCAATCCAATCAATTGTCACATCACTCAAAGTGACATGATTTGACGCTTGATGTGACGCTAGATGCGACTAGCAATTTGACGCTTGATTTGACGTGCCGCACTCGAATTCGAAATGCAAATGCGCTCGCAAATAATCTCGGGCTCGGGTTCGCTAATTCTAAATTAACGAATTTTCTGTTGCGTCGTAATTAAATGATTACGCCTAGCGAAGTCATTATTCACATCACTAACGAATTAATTCTAAATTAATTCGTTCGCTCGAATCAAAATCTAATTTAATTTAATTCGCGTCGAAATCCAATTTCGTTTAATATATCGAATATATTAATTTGCCGATTAATTCCAATTAATCGTTATCTCTCTTTAAATGATATTTTATCCCAGATAAAATATCTCCGCAATTAATCCCAGATTAATTTTCTCTCTCATCTAATTAATCCCAGATTAATTAAAAGTGTGAGTCATACGACATCGGTGAATCTTTGGGAAGCGACCCATGAGATCCCCAGATATGTTGGCAGTAAATTCGGTCGTCGGACTATCCGAACACGTAAATACCTCGTACTATGTTTATACCGAATTATAAGACAAGGTTGGCTTCTAGCAAAGCACCATGCCTACCCAATTCTCCGGAAATATTCTTACAGGAATAAAGGATCTGTATCAGGCGTAGTATACGTACTATTATGTATTTCTGTCCAGTATCGAATGATCACATGCGAGGCTTGTGGCTAGTACAGTGTCTGCCCCGTACGAAGCATATATCGGATAACGAGCAACTAGTCTCTTTAATATCGGATAATCACGACCAAGTCATATTATCCCGACGGTTGCAAACTTATATAGAGAACCAGTTATGTATCCCAGCGCGATCATCAACTCCATATGACAGGAGTGATACTTCCGTCTTGACATCACACCCAACACACTACGATTCTCAATATACCCAGCATTGGCGTACACAGAACCTGTTAAAGCCCTGGACGACGGCAACCAAAGTATATTGATTGTCGCAACCATTAGCGGTGCAAGTCTCAGGTTAAGACCAAATACACCTACCCTGATTTCGGATTTCCATAGACACGTAGTCATACTACCAATGGAATTCCGAAGGGGTCTCTCCAGAGCGAAGCTGTTTCCCGTACCATCGGTGAAACATAACCTCCTATTACACTTGCATGAGTATCCTATACCAAAATATATGAGAACTATGTGTTGTGCCCTCACAACGCGCACAAGTGTAGTACTAGTCTTTTACGCATTCATCGATGTCCAATCTCGATAATGCTCTGACTAGGGATATTTAATGATTTATCCTTCGTGGATTGATATTCTCTCATATCATTCTCAATCCAGGAACAAATCATAGAGACCTCCTATCATTTATATATCTAGGTGATCTAATCAGAAATGATAAGAGTGCAATCTTCTTTGTCACATAGTTAATTTGTACAACAACACCGTGATATGTACAAATAGTGACGCTATGGGTCATAATTGTCCAACAATCTCCCACTTGGCCTATAGCCAGTCACTCGAGTGTCTAACACCCGAACTATGTACGGTTGGCTAAAATTACTGAGAAAAGGCTTTCGTCGGCGGATTTACTTGACTATCATCTGATGCGATTTATTCGATCATCACATCGCCACGATGTATGATCCGAACGAATCAGATGAATATCTAAGTATGTATCTGGATCGTTGATGAGACCAATAATTCTTTAACCTGTGCTGACGCCTAGCTCAGCTGCTAACAGAACTATATCTAATCTAATTAGATTTATTTATCGACCTAGAAAGCTTCTATTGCTGCCTCAGCTGCAGCAATAACCTGCATTTGTTGTTTATACGGTAACAGTATCTTTCTTGGAAGATTTCCAGCTCACTGTTCCATTATTCAAACTGTTTAGTACCATTTGTGACTTATAGTCATCTTTATCGGTTAGGAAACTTGCTACAGTGATCCCAGTCACTTCAAGTTCTCCATCTCCATAGTTTAAGGCAGCATCCTTAGTTCTCTAAGATACTAACGGATTTCTTAACATCAATCCAGTGACTATCACTTGGATTGGCCTAATTATGAATCCATATGCTCAAAGCGTATGAGACACCACGTCACGTACATTTTTCAATGTACGATTTCTCGGAGAGTTTTATCGAAAGCCAAGCTTTCACCGATTATTATTATGGGAATATCATTTCCAATAAATGACATATTATCATTATTTATATAGGACAACCACTGTCAGTGCGCTCCCACTAACCCTCTTATATACACAAGAATCATTTTCGTTTTGAATTAAATCATAATCCATTATAATTACATCAAAACGATAATTCCAAAAACCTATGCTTGCTTCAATCCAAACATGGATCGAATAACCTACAAACCTTGTTTGCTTGTTTTGGTACGACAAAATCGTCAGGATGTTGTAAACATCCTCCAAAACGTTTCCTTTTCAGGAAAACGATTTTCCCGTTAAGCTGTCATATTTCATAAATGAAACATGCAGCATTAGCAAGCATTTATCCAAATGGATTTACCGTGGCAACAGGTAAAAGGTTGAATCAAAATCAACACAATGTTGATAACGATACCTTTCCGCTAAAAGCCTAGCTTTATACGTTGGTATGTTGCCATCCATGTATGTCTTCCTTGAAGGCTTATAAAGTACCAATAGGCACAATGCCTTGCGGTACATCAACTAGTATCCAAACTAAGTTGATATACATGGAATCCATTTTGGACTCATGACACTTTGTCATAATAGGGAGTCGATACCTTGTATCACTTCCTCATATGTAGTCAGTTGGTATACCTCAAAAATATTGACATCTTAATGAGGTGAGATCAGAAACCCATACCCCAGGTTGTTTTCTGACTCTCTCTGACATATGTGGTTCTTGTGTATTCGAAGATCAATAGTATAGTTTCATCATTGATGAACTATTTGTGTTCCATTAAAGAATAGGTGCCTTGAATAGTATTACTCCGATTTTCATCGAGTTTTACTATCCTCCCATTTACCACTGCATATCGGTATTCCTCTTAGGAAAAATGCATGGTGAGCAACAATCTAATTGTTCTCTTGAGAGTTGTATAAGTACTATAATATGGTATCCCTAGGATAACCTACAATTGGAACTTATCCAATTTGGGTTTTAGTTTGGTATCATCCAAACATATGCCTAGCATTCCCAAATTTTCAGGAGTGAGAAACCCGGTTTCTTTTCGTGTTCAAATCTAATATGAAATCTGTCAAACAGACTATTATGGAACCTTATTCAAATTAAGTTCTGCACTGTTTATGCTTATCATGTTGAAGGAAATGGTAGCTCAGAGCGACTCATGATTAACCTTATCATGTCCAACAAAATTCGGTTACTCATTTCGGACACACGGTCACTTTGACGTGTTCCGGGAGGAGTCCTTATTGAAAGAATACTTTACTCTTTCAAGTATATTAGAAACTTGTTGCTTAAGTATTTTCCATTACGGTTTTACCGTGACGGTATAATACTATAGCCGATCTGTTTGTCTATTTTGTGTCGAAACTCTAAAAGTTTCTGATTTGTGTTCTTCAAAAGAAACACATAACCATAACGTGATGCCACATCCATAAAGGTCACAAAATATTCATATCCACATCTAGCCTAGCTAGACATGGGACCACTTGCTTCACAATGAACTAGGGCTAACAGATAGGTGGTTTTTACACTTTTACCAAGTAAATAGTGTTTTAGGCACTTTGCCCAATAAACTATATTCGTAGCCTTTATTTGAATGGGATCAAATTAGTCCTAGTACCCACTCTTCGAAAGTGTGGATATACGAGTCTTGTTTGATTGTGTCCCAGACATCAATGCATAATTAAGTTTCAACTGATCAAATCAGTTTGAGCTATTTGTTTGTCATTATATATATTTGAGATGTATTTATATTCAAAATATAAATTCTGTTGTTCACATCTAATGTGTTTATCTCAATATCATCTTTATATAATAAAACACTTTAGTGTTCTAAAATATAAAGGTTTACCCACAGCGGGTTAAACACTGATACAGAGATAATGTTTCTAGTCAAACTAGTTACATTATAACAACTTCATAATCCTGCTCATAGCAGATTCTGAACATCAGTATATATTTATGTACCACACTAAGTATTTAAAATCCAATTTTAATACTAGTAGTGAACATAATATGACAAACATATTTGAAGTCAGAGCCTTGCTCGTCTTCAATTCCTTCATGTCTGCTTTGTCCAAACGGCAGTCACACTTCCGTGATCCCGTTTGCCACAATTTAGGCAGATATTTTGGGATATGTCATTTATCTCCCAGAAGATTATAATGATTTTGCCTTTGCCCTTTTCAACACTCCAGAAGCCTTTAGCTAAGCCTTGGCCTTCTAGAATATCGAAGTAAGGTGCGCCTTGCACTACTTGCCTAATTGCAAGTTTGACTTTGTCTCCTTGAGAATAGTCATTAACCCTCCAAGAGTTATTAATTGCGATTTTAGTACTTCTAAAATCTAAGTATAGATTTATGAAGATCCTTCAATTTCTTTATCATACTTTAAGGATCTAATCCTTAATTCCGATTCAGAAATTAAGAAGTCTACTATGACAAGCTTAATGGATTAAGCACTTAAGTTATCATCACATAAACCTTCCAAAGATTATGCTCTACTATTTGCTTAACTGGGCTTAGGCCCAATATGATATTTTATCAAATAAAGTAACTTATTAGATTCCAAGACTATCCTGTAATTTATTCCCAATTTGAAAATTAAACCATTTAAATACATTTCCCCAGGATTATGTTTTAAATGTCAATCTTTCAATTTTATCTTGATTTTAATAGTCCAACTATTTAATCACGATTTCGGTATTATTTATTATAATGATTACAATAGTCCAACTATTTAATCAACTATAATTTAATAGATTAAAATCAATTATATTGATTACTATAATCCAATTATAAAATCAACTATAAATGAATAGTTTGAATATAGTCCAACTATTTATTAAAACAACATTTAAATATTAGTCCAACTAACATTTAATTTATTTGACGAATGATATTTGAATGAGTACGAATGGCAAGTAATTAAACGAATATTGCAAATTCAATTCTTGCCTCCCACTATTTTTCAGCGAGCCTCTAACCCTCTGTCGAGTACTCAGGAAACCGTGTTTCCTAGTGGGCTAGGATCCCGTTAAATATCACACAATCTTGACTTTGGCCAACAAATTGTATGATAATTAACTAGGTAGATCTCTAAGATCGATTGGATCCAATCCAATTCCTAGATCCGGTAGGGGGACATCCAAGTCCGAAACATATATCTTATATATGCCAATACATCCAATATATTGCCTAACCTTTTTCCTCTAAATCAACTAAGCCTTGGCTTTGGCACAACAAACTTAGTGATCCCAGTCAAGCGCGACCCATTGACCATGGAAAGCTTCGTAATCAATGTCGATGGACAAGAAGTGGTCTTGACTTTGGCCAACAAACCACAACTTGGACAAGACACTGACATGTAACAAAGCTCTCGTGATTCAAACACATCCTTGACGGACAAAGGCCTTGACTTTGGCCAATAAGTCAATGCCAGTCTCGGATCTTGAGTGAGAATCACTCAATGGAAGGAAAGACGCTTAATATTTTTTGAGGGTTTTTCGAGTGAAAATTGGCAACCAAATATTATCTTTGTTAAGGTCTCATCATCATACACCCTTAAACATGCATTCTAAACACATAATAAAGCGCGTATAAATAAATAATAATGATATGCGGATGGATACTTTACACATTGATCCTAGATCAAATCTCTCCATTTCTCTCTCCCGCTAGCACATGTATTACTTCTACCCGTTACACTACACTTCTAAAGAAACCTCATTTACATTGAGGGGAATAGGTGAGAAGAGAATACAAAGAATAAGGAGGTAATAAGGCTGGACACGCAGGACCAATTAATAAATTCCAAATTTATTACAATAATTTCTAAAATTACCCCACCCATCTAATATCCATCTGATATACATTATTCATGCATCGCAACCATGTATTCACACAAGCATGTTATCAATCAATCTAATCAAATTAATTAATCTGATAATTAGTGACCATCCAATGTTCAAACAACGATTTGATTTTGCGCGAGTCAAACTCGTCTTGCGAATAAGTACTTAAAGTACGAATTCTCGAATTAAATTAAACTACAACATTAAATCCAATTTAATATGTATTTAATTCTAATCCGCTTATTTAATTCCAAATTAAATATATACACTTTATTAATGAACTTTTACGACTTAAATTCCAAATTTAATCGTTAAGGGTCTCAAAGCCCGATAAACGTGTCCAACGTCAATTTAATTAAAGTCCAATGGGCTTTTAATTAATTTCTTAAGGCGTGGACTTTTGGTCAACTCGGTCGAACCCAATAACCAAAGTCGAATCCGGGAGTTACCCCATAAGCCTAGAAATCAATCTTGGCCCATTAGGCCCAATTAAACTTTAAAGGTCCATTAAGTCGCATTTGGGCTTTATGGAGGCGGTTTTGGGCCCAATTGGATCCAATCCAATTTTCCTTAACCCAACTTGGTACAACCAAGCCCAATAAGCCCAATACAACATTTCAAGCCCAATTTCCAAAATTAGCCCAATTCAATTAAATTGCCAAATTCCAAATTCCCAATTTAATTACCTAAAGTGCATTACATAATTAATTATCCAATTAACATTTCTAAAACATCAATTAGCACTAATTAATCATGCCATTAACATTAAAACATGTCCAACATATTTCAACAAAAATCAAACCCAATTACATGCTCTTATGCTCTCGGTAATTTGGGGAATTTCGTCCGATTCGGTTTCAATCCAATTAAATTCCACAATCGACATTAAATCATCATTCCCAATTGATTCAAGTGATCCAATGATCAAAAATAAAAAAATCACCAAGACATATTAGGGCATCACCATTCGGCCAACATGACAATTTGGGGAAAAATGATCCAATCACAATTTCTTGAAATTGATCCAATCAATCTTCAATTCAACATCAATTAAGCATACAAAATCATCCAATTTCATTTAAACATGCTCAAAATCAATTTACCCAAATTTTAAACCTAAACTTTTTCATGCTTTTAACCATGCTCTTGATACCATTGTTGGAGATTCTAAGGGTCCCAAGGATCATAAATCAAGCATGAACATGTGTGAATACATTCGAGGGAGTTGCGGAATACTCACATCGATCGGTTGAGCGACGCGGAGATGAACAAAAACTGAAATTCTGCACGGCAGTGGACTGCTCCAGCTCACTAGTTTTGGCGTCCTCCATGGTTGGTTTTGAGCTCCTTCGTCAAGCTCCAAGCTTCGTCGACTGGTTCCCGGCTCATGGGTGGACTTCCCTGTCACCTTCGCATGTCTCTCGGAGTGTGCTAGCACTCTTGATTTTGCCACAAAATCGCACTTTGGCTTCCCTATTTCTTCATGAAACTCGGCAGTTCACTGCCCAAAAACAGAAGAAAGAATGCCCTCCAAGGGCGTGAGAGAGGGAGTGAATTTGGAGGAGAGAGAGATAAAATGTGTTAATTGAATTTTGGTATTTGATTTCTCAAATCATATACCAAACTTTTGCTTTACAAAAGTCAAACAATTAAAAGCTATTAATGCCCACAACAACCACATCAATCAATCAATCCAATCAATTGTCACATCACTCAAAGTGACATGATTTGACGCTTGATGTGACGCTAGATGCGACTAGCGATTTGACGTTTGATTTGATGTGCCGCACTCGAATTTGAAATGTGAATGAGCTCGCAAATAATCTCGAGCTCGGGTTCACTAATTCCAAATTAATAAATTTTCCGTTGCGTCGTAATTAAATGATTTCGCCTAGCGAAGTCAATATTCACGTCGCTAACGAATTAATTTTAAATTAATTCGTTCGCCCGAATCAAAATCTAATATTAATTTCGCGTCGAAATCTAATTTCGTTTATTATATCGAATATATTAATTTGCCGATTAATTCCAAATTAATCGTTATCTCTCTTTAAATGATATTTTATCCCAGATAAAATATCTCCGCAATTAATCCCAGATTAATTTTCTCTCTCATCTAATTAATCCCAGATTAATTAAAAGTGTGAGTCATACGTCATCAGTGAATCTTTGGGAAGCGACCCATGAGATCCCCGGATATGTTGGCAGTAAATTCGGTCGTCGGACTATCCGAACACGTAAGTACCTCGTACTACGTTTATACCGAATTAAAAGACAAGGTTGGCTTCTAGTAAAGCACCATGCCTACCCAATTCTCCAGAATATCCTTACAGGAATAAAGGATCTGTATCAGGCGTAGTATACGTAGTATTGCGTATTTCTGTCCAGTATCGGATGATCAGATGCGAGGCCTGGGGCTGGTGCAGTGTCTGCCCCGTACGAAGCATATATTGGATAACGAGCAACTAGTCTCTTTAATATCGGATAATCATGACCAAGTCATATTATCCCGACGGTTGCAACCTTATATAAAGAACCAGTTCTGTATCCCTGCGCGATCATCAACTCCATATGACTGGAGTGATACTTCTGTCTTGACATCACACCCAACACACTACGATTCTCAATATACCCGGCATTGGCGTACACAGAACCTGTTAAAGCCCTGGACGACCGCAGCCAAAGTATATTGAATGTCGCAAGCATTAGCGGTGCAAGTCTCAGGTTAAGACCAAATACACCTACCCTGATTTCGGATTTCCATAGACACATAGTCATACTACCAATGGAATTCCGAGGGGGTCTATCCATAGTGAAGTTGTTTTTCGTACCATCGGTGAAACACAACCTCCTATTACACTTGCATGAGTATCTTATACCCAATATATGAGAACTATGTTGTTGTGCCCTCACAACGCGCACAAGTGTAATACTAGTCTTTTACGCATTCATCGATGTCCAATCTCGATAATGCTCTAACTAGGGATATTTAATGATTTATCCTTCGTGGATTGATACTGTCTCATATCATTCTCAATCTAGGAAAAAATCACAGGGACCTCCTATCATTTATATATCTAGGTGATCTAATCACAAATGATAAGAGTGCAATCTCCTTTGTCACATAGTTAATTTGTACAACAACACCGTGATATGTACAAATAGTGACGCTATGGGTCATAATTGACCAACAAGAAGAACTACTGCAGTTGGAGAATTCGACACTCGAAGAAAGCAAGGAGACGGAAGAAGACAAGACTGCAAATTACGAAGATGTTTATTTTCCTGACTTATTTGATTGTAATCTTTCATTTATTAATCATAAAGACATTGATTTTGCTTACTTATTCGAGTCTTTTCCTGTTAGTTTACATCATAACATGCATGACATGAGCATATTTGACATTAACTCAACAAAGACAAATGCATTTAATCTTAGTACATCTGAAAACCCCAAGGAAATTTTAAATTGCAAGAGAGGTTACCTCTGATGAGCGGAAAGAATTAGAGAGAATATTAATAAAATATGAAAAATTATTCGCCAGGTCCTATGAAGACATGCCAGAAGTGGACAGGGGTATTGCCCAGCACATGATACTAACTTATCCGAACATGAGACCAATAAAACAGAAGCTCCGAAGAATGAAGCCAGAATGAGCCTAAAAGGTTAGGGAAGAAGTCAAAAAGCAGATAGATGTTGGGTTCTTAGAGGTGGTGAAGTACCCCGAGTGGTTAGCCAACATTGTGCTGGTACCAAAGAAAGATTAGTTGATAGCACGGCTTTATCTGCTATGTACTCGTTCGCGGATGGATTCTCATGATATAATCAGGTCCTCATGGCCGAATAAGACAAGCATAAGACTGCATTCGTCACTGAGTTGGGTATATATTGTTACAAGGTGATGTTGTTTAGACTTAAGATTTCGGGAGCAACTTATCAACGAATGGCCACTACATTATTCCACGACTTGATGCATAAGGAGATTGAGGTATACATGAATGACATGATGGTTAAATCAGAGACGAGGGTCGGACATATAGAAGCATTAGAGAAATTCTTTCAAATAGTCGATACGGTAGGAATGGGAGGAATAGAAGTAGACCCTGAAAAAAAAAGCAACTACCGAGATGCCCGCACAGAAGACAGAAAAAGGAAGTTAGAGCTTTTCTCAGGAAAATCCAGTATATCAACTGATTCATTGCCAAGCTAACATTAGTATGTGAGCCAATCTTTAAGCTATTGAGGAAGGACTAATATGTGGAGTGGAATAGGCAATGTCAAGAAGCTTTTGAAAAAATCAAAGACTACTTGGTTAAACCGCCCGTCTTGAAACCTCCAAGGCCGAGAAAACCCTTGGTGTTGTATTTGGCCATAGAACCCGAAGTTTTGGGGGCGATGATGGTACAGGTAGATGAGCAGGAATGGGCCTCGTAGAGGTTCGAACAGCTAGCATTACTGGATGAGAAAATGATAAAGGCCCTTTACCATACGCAGCTATACCATAAACGGTTGTCCCGGGCGTTCAACAAGAAGGTGTGTCCCACCAAGATCAGAGAAGGTGATCTAGTGCTCAAGCAGTCAAAGCCACTGATAATGGACCCAAGGGGAAAGTTCAGGCCCAATTGGGAAGGGCCCTACCTAGTCAGGAAGGTGATAGGGAATGGGGCAGTGAGACTGTCGGATTTGGAAGGGAACGCGTTCACTGAGCCCATCAACGTGGACAGGCTGAAACAATACTTTGTATAAAAAAAAAGAGAAAAAGAAAGGCTCGTTGGGTTGAAAATCTGCAAAGGACAGCCCAAGCAAAATATAGAGCATGAGTGAGCAAGAAAAATGGTTAATTGTAAAATTCGTGAGGAACAGTTAGCGACAGAGGTATCCTTGCAATGCAGTTCATTATTTCCTTCATATATACTAAGAAGTAATGCAAATGCCTTTATTGAAACAAATGTTCAAGATGTTCATAGATTTCATAAATCCCAACTAATCGGGTAAGATTGGAGTCAAGTAATTACAATCACGTCTTTTGTTTCTTAGATGTTGGACCAAGGTCAAGAGATCTAGGAGAAAAACTCCAAGAATGGAGATGAACCTCGGGAATGAGGATGAGCAACTCCAAGAATGGAGAATAACCTGGAGAATGAGGACGAGTAAATAGCCTCGAAAATGAGGACAGATCTAAAAAAAATTAGCTCGCTGAGTTGAAAACATGAAAAGATGACTCAGGCAAGATAGAGCCATCCACTAAGTTGAAAATTCGAAAGGACAACTTAGGCAAAAGATAGGACGAACCTGCAAGACAAAGAGACTCCCAAGAAACTGGCTTGCAGGGTAGTGTTTTACACATAAAAGGACTTGTAACTCAATGGACGAAGCACAATGCAGTACCTTTTCTGCATCCTCAGGATAGGAAAGGAAAGCTTCAGGAATCGAAGACATGATTTTCAGTATCCGAGAAGGGTAGTAAGAGAAAAATGCATGCCGAGAATGGCAGAAAACTCCTTAGGGTGGGGGCATGTTTCGAAATCTGGGAATCGAAAGGCATGATTTTCAGTATCCCAAAAGGATGAGGCCGCTTTCAAAAAGGCGTAATCCACCTTGACCCGGTGCAGGTTGTAGAAAGCTGAGCCGGGTCTGAGGATGACCAGACTACCACCCCGCGAATAAGGGACACAACGGGATCTTGAGACATGAGACCAAAGAGAACTGAGCAATCTCCGAAGTAGAAATGATAGAAGGAAACTGTAAGCAGGCCAAGGGACGACCAAAGGTTTTTGTAGGAAAAGGGACACCAAAGGCTAAAAGGATTCCTAAAGGGATGAAGAAAACCCTCTAGCGCAAGGAAGGCCTAACCAAGGATGACATCAAGCCAATAGGACAAAGAAACCCCATCAGAATAGGGAATGCATCCATGCATACATGCATACACGTCGCATACATACAATTTTTGTTTTGTGTTCCCAGGCTTTGAAGAAAAATAAAAAACGACGAAGACGAGCAACTCCAAGAATGGAGAACAGCCTCTAGAATGATGACGGAGCAGGGGTCGAAGGGCCTCACTACCATCAGTTCGACAGGCCAAGAAAGAATCCAAAGGGTCGAGGCCCACATTATCAATAGTTTGAGAATCAATCCCATAGGTCGAAGCACTTCATCATCATAGGAAAGACTCCCCAGTGGATCGAAGAGTCACAAAGGAATACCAAAACGCTATCACCCATTCAGTTCAGGATTGAATCCCAGAGATCGAAGCATCTCACACCTAGAATGGATTCGGGAATAAATCCTAGAGATCGAAGCATATCACACCTGGAATGGAATCAGGAATGAATCTCAGAGGTCGAAGCACCTCGCCATCAACTCAACCTAGTTTGGAAATGAATCCCAGAGATCGAATCATCTCACACCTGGTATGGATTCGGGAATGAACCCCAGAGGTCGAAGCGCCTCAGATATCGAAGCATCTCACACCTGGAATGGATTCGGGAATGAATCTCAGGGGTCGAAGCACCTCGCCATTGGTGGGTTCCCAGAACATGCCAAGGATCTTCTAAGTCATGATTGGTGTGAATACTAAAAGAAGTTGTGGAAAAACTTACATTGATCGGTTGGATGGATGTATGAACTTCAAAACTTTTTGTGTTGTTGAAGAGTTCCAAGCTTCTCCTTGTGGTCCAAACTCTTGGGAATAGTTTCCCTAACACCTTGGTTGACTCCTTGAATGTGCTAGCAAGAAGAAATTTTGATGCAAAACTTCAAAGATGGAGAGAGGGAGTTCACGGCAAAGAGGTAGTAGAGATGGAGAGAGAGTTTTCTATTTTTTGTGTATTTGATTTTCAAAAAATCTAATACCATTTACCAAATCAAATTTGGTATATGTCTTTCAAATGAAATAAAATAATTCAAAGTGTGTAGAGATTGTTTAGAGTGTTGAATAAGCAATCTAATGCTTACACTCATTTTCAACCACTTCCATCACTAGTCAAAAGTGTGATGTAAGTCAAGTGGGTCCCACCACTTGTAAATTCCGAATTTAAGTCGAACAATCTCAACACGCAACTTCGCTCGGGCTCGGGTTCGTTTAATTCTGAATTAATGAATTTTCCGTTGCGACATAATTAAATATTAAAGTCGCTTACGAATTAATTCTAAATTAATTCGTTTGCCCGAATTAAAATCCAATTTTAATTCCGCTTTGAAATCTAATTTCAGGAAATATATCGAATATATTATTTAATCGATTAATTCTAAATTAATCGTTCTCTCTCTTCTTTGTGAATTTTATCCCAGATAAATTCTTCCCTTAATTAATCCTAGATTAATTTTCTCTCTCTCATAATTAATCCCAAATTAATTCTGTTCGAGTCAAACATCGTCGGTGAATCTTTGGGAAGTGACCAATGAGATTCCTGGATATGTTGGCAGTAAATCTGGTCGTCAGACTATCCGAACACGTGTGTACCCAGTACCACGTTCTTACCGATTTACAAGACATGGTTGGCTTCTAGCAAAGCACCATGCCTACCCAATTCTCCAGAAATATTCTTTTAAGGAATACATAATCTATACTAGGCGTATTATACTAAGTATTGCGTATTGCGATCCAGTATCGGAAGTCACATGCTAGGCCTGGGGCTGGATTTATGTCTGCCCCGTATGAAGCATATATCGGATCACTAGCAACTAGTCTTTTTAATCGGATAATCATGACCTTGTCATATTATCCCGATAGTCGCAACATATTAGAGTACAAGTTCTGTATCCATGCGTGATCATCATCTCCATGAAGTGATATTTCCATCTTGACATCACACCCAATACACTACGATTCTTAATAAATCCAGAAGAGGCGTTTACAGAACCTGTTAAAGCCCCGGACGACCAAAACTAAAGCGTATTGATTGTCACAAGTATTAGCGATGCAAGTCTCAGGTTAAGACCAAATACACCTACCCTAATTTGGATTCCCATAGACATATAGTCATACTACCAATGGGATTCCGAGGAGTCTATCCAGAGCGAAGCTGTTTCCGTACCATCGGTAAACAGAACCTCCTATTACACTTGCATGAGTATCCAATACTCAAATATATGAGAACTATGTCGTTACGCTACGCGCACAAGTGTAACACTAGTCTATTCCACATTATCGATGTACAGTCTCGATAATACTACGACTAGGGATATTTAATGATTAAACCTTTAGTGGATTGATATTGTCTCATATCTTATTATGGGTCATATTTTTCCAACAGCCATCAACTCAACTGAGTTCGGGAATAAATCCCATAGATTGAAGCATCTAACACCTAGGGGTCAAAGCACCTCGCCATCAACTCAACTTAGTTCAAGAATAAATCCCAGAGATCGAAGCATCTCACACCCAGGGGTCGAAGCACCTCGCCATCAACTCAACTCAGTTCGGGAATAAATCTCAGAGATCAAAGCATCTCACACCCAATAGTCGAAGCACATCGCTATCAACTCAACTCAGTTCGGGAATAAATCCCAGAAATCGAAGCATCTCACACCCAGGGGTCGAAGCACCTCGCCATTAACACAACACAGTTCGGGAATGAATCCCAGAGAACAAAGCATCTCGCAAAAGCAGCGAAACAATAGGTAATTTGTTTATAGATCTATATTTCCCACTCTGTTATCTATTACATATGCCAAATAACCTATATTTCTCTTCTAAAGTAATTTAAATGCTCGCATAGCTGATATAAAATTATGAGGCGCTATAGTTCTATCCCTCTGATAGACTTTTACTGGTCTATTGGGAATATATAACATAACGGTCTTCTCCCAACAATCAAGTACCGCATGGTGCTTAGATAGCCAATATTGTTGTATTCACACGTTTAAATGCTTAAATTGATCTTGGTTTGACCTAGAAAACCCAACAATGGTATCAGAGCCTTTTTTAAGCATTAAATTGGATTTAGGGTAAAATTGGGTAAAATCAATTTCATCCAAACATGCTCAAATCAATTTTACCCAATTTTACCCTAAATCCAATTTAATGCTTAAACAAGGCTCTGATACCATTGTTGGGTTTTCTAGGTCAAACCAAGATCAATTTAAGCATTTAAACGTGTGAATACAACAAAGTTAAGTTGCGGAAATACTCATTTTGATCAGATTTGCGATGCGTCGAACAACAAAAATTTGCTCCTCCTTGAAGCTCACGACTTTGGCTCTCTTTGATGCTCCATGGATAATCTCCAAGCTCCAAGCTTTGTCAATGGATTCCATGCTCAAGGGTTTGTTTCCCTATTACCTTTGGATGACTCTTTAGTGTGCTAGCACTCGAAAAAATTTACCGTAAATCCTTCCGTAAGCTTCTTGATATTCTCGGCCAAGCCAAGAAAATAAGAAAGAAAATGGCCCTTGGCCGAAACTTGAGAGGAGAGAGGAGGAAGATGAAGTTGTGTTTGTGTTTCTAAAACAATTACAAAAAAATGATTTCCAAAATTTGGTATATGCCTGTCAAAAAGTCAAACAAATTTTGGAGCCAAAATGGCAATTAATGCCCTCAACAACTCACATCACTCAAAAGTGACTAGACATCACATCACTCAAAGTGACAAGACATCCATCACTTGAATGACTAATGATGTGATGCTTGATGTGACTTGTGGGCCCCACTTGATTCGAAATGAGAGTGGGCCCGCAAACACTCCCGGGCTCGGGTTCGCTAATTCCAAATTAACAAATTTTCCGTTGCGACGTAATTAAATCAAATTTAATTAAATAATTATGCCTAGAAAATTACTATTCACGTCGCTAGCGAATTAATTATAAATTAACTCGTTCGCCCGAATTAAAATCTAATTTTAATTTCGCGTCGAAATCCAAATTCGTATAATATATCGAATATATTATTTTATCGATTAATTCCAAATTAATCATTCTCTCTCTTTCAATAACATTTTATCCCAGATAAAATATCTCCATAATTAATCTCAGATTAATTTTCTCTCTCTATTAATTAATCCCAGATTAATAATGTGCGAGTCATGCATCATCGGTGAATCTTCGGGAAGCGACCCATGAGATCCCCAGATATGTTGGCAGTAAATCCGGTCGTCGGACTATCCGAACACGTACGTACGTAGTACTACGTTTTTACCGATTTACATGACATGGTTGGCTTCTAGCAAATCACTGTGCCTACCCAATTCTCCATAAATATTCTTAGAAGAATATGTAATCTATATCAGGCGTATTATACGTAGTATTACGTATTGCGATCCAGTATCGGATATCACATGCAAGGCCTGAGGCTAGAATAGTGTCTGCCCCGTACGAAGTATATATCGGATCACTAGCAACTAGTCTCTTTATTATCGGATAATCATGACCTAGTCATATTATCCCGATGGTTACAACCCTTTAGAGAACCAGTTCTGTATCCTTGCTTGACCATCATCTCCATTTGACTGAAGTGATACTTTCGGCTTGACATCACACCCAATACACCAAGATTCTCAATAAACCCATAAGAGGCATACACAGAACCTGTTAAAGTCCTGGACGACCAAAACCAAAACGTATTGATTGTCGCAAGTACTAGCGATGCAAGTCTCAGGTAAAGACCAAATACACCTACCGTGATGCGGACTCCCATAGACACATAGTCATACTACCAATGGGATTCCGAGGGGTCTATCCAGAGCGAAGCTGTTTCCGTACCATTGGTAAACACAACCTCCTACCACACTTGCATAAGTATCCAAAACTTAAATATATGATAACTATGTTGTTACGCTTCCATAACACGCACAAGTGCGATACTAGTCTATTCCGCATTATCGATGTCCAGTCTCGATAATACTACGACTAGGGATATTTAATGATTAAACCGTCGTGGATTGATATTGTCTCATATAATCTCAATCCAGAACTAATCATAAGGACCTTTTATCATTTATATATCTTGGTAATACAATTAAAAATGATAAAAGAGCAATTTCCTTTGTCACATAGTTAATTTGTACAACAACGCCATGATCTGTACAAATAGTAATGCTATGGGTCATTATTATCCAACAAATACATCCCTAGAATGACATAGAAGCTCAATATACTCAACACCACTAAATCAACATAGGAAATGTATATGTAAATGTCTATAGAACATTGCCTCATACCCTGCGTAGCTTCTAAGGGGTCTCCTACTGGTGTACCTATAATGATAGAGAAGTCTAAAGGCTCGATGTCCCTACCCATCTAAGTCACAAAACACGGTTCCACAAAAGAATGTGTAGCACCTGAATCAAATAACCCACATACTTGCACAGAATCAATCAAAAATGTACCTGTGACAACCGTATTGGATGCATGCGCCTCCCAAGGGTGAGGGTATACACCCTGCCCTGAACTCTACTGGAGGAAACCTATTGTAGACATTGCATTTTTGCATGAGCCCGATGATGAGCCTCGTATAGAGGCACTACCTGAGAAGTTACGGAAGTTGCAAAAAACTAATGCCAGAAGGAAGGAAAACCTCCAAAATTAGCACCTCATCGGATTCGGACTCACTAGCCAGCCTCGGATTCGCTCAGTCAGCCGTTGTTTCAAACCTTAGCATCGGACCCACCATGCAGCCCATGCAATCCATTATGCCCTTGTACCTTTGTCCATCCAGCCCATGACCCACCATACACGCCCAAAGCCCATGCAATCCATGCAAATCCTCTCATCAAATCACTTTCCAATTCAATGAGATTTTGGGATTCCATCTTTACCAATTTAACAAGATTTGAGATCTCCTCATCACCAAATTTGTGAGATTTTATTCCTTAAATAATTTGATAGAATATTGCCTAAATTTCCATGATTTGTTTCCCTATTTGGAGATCCCTTCAAATCATTATAAAAATGAGACTCTTTTGTTCTTTTTAGAAGACTTGGACGGCAAGCATCAAAGAAAAAACCCTAGCCATCACCAAAAACAACACCACCGATAAAACCAAAGAAAAATCACCTAAAAACAACAAAGAATCACCGAAACAGTGAAGCCAACCACCGAAAAAAACAACAAACAAACCGAGACCAAGACAGCCAGCTAACCAATCACCGAAAATAATAATACAAACAGCAGCCAAAACAACCAAAAAACTGAGAGAGAAACAACCAAAAAATAGCCCCAAAAACAGCCCAAAAAAACCGAAGGAAAAACAACCAGAATTACCAAAGAAAAACAACAAAAAAAGCACAAAAAACAACCAAAAACTAGTAGCAAATATCACCAAAAATAGCAACCAGAAAACAACCAAAACAGCAACCAGAAAACAATAAAATAGTAACCAGAAAATAGTAAAACATCAACTAGAAAATAGCAAAATAGTGAGCAAAAATAGTGAAACAGCAAGCAGAAATAGCGAACCAGTGATCCTTCCGGTGACGGCCTAACGCACTTCTGAGAAAGCAACTTAAAATGTAAGACCTGAGGGCACCCTTATCATATTTATTTTATTTTTTCGGACGCTGCATTCCTGGCTGGACGTGAAATACGTCCAGTCGGGTATGCGAAGTCCTACATCAAAGACGGCCAAATTTTTGGTCATATTTTTTCTTTCTTTGGCATTTTGTTATTTTTTTTTTTTTATTTATCGTTACTTTATTATTTCACCTTTATTTTATTATTTCTATTTTCATCTATTTATCGTTATTTTATTATTTCACGTATATTCTTTATGTCTGTTTACATTGCATTGATGATTATGTATATTATGATCCCTTGCAGTATATCGGATGGAAACCCATACGTAAATTCCGTAGCCGAATCTGAATGGACGGCAGTGAGGTCTGTACTTGGGATACAACTTCACGTGCCACTCGGGAAATACTCGTATATGCATGATTAACCCCTCTAATTATTTACATTTATTATTGATGTTTTTTTCCCTGCTTTTGATTGTTTATTATAATTTTCATTATCGCATTTCTCAATGTAATATGCTTTGGAACTATGTTATTGTGATTATTATTTCTATTGGGTATGTTATTACATTTTTATTCACTTTTGTGCATGAATTGCATTAAGACTTGGCTATACTATTATGTGAACTCATCAATTATACTGGAATAAGTAAGGGACCATTCTGAACCCAACGGTTTAAGGTCTTCCCTTGCGAGGGGTGAGTTCGGCCTTAAATCTTTCCTAGTTCACACTGGGTAGTGACTCATTTATTCTCCGATTTACTCTGTACTCTGTCGTGGTCATCGAACATCATAGCCATAGCGGTAAACCCCGCTTCACTCCTACATCTGTCCTCATTCACCAACTTATTGCCCCATTCCTCCTAATGCATGTCCTCTACTCACTGGCCTCTGCTCTTCTCCTCCTACATTTCTATTAGGTTGTGGCTGGGGTGTAGATGGGGCGGTACTAAAAGATGGTAATTGCTCTGCTGGTATCGGACAGTCTCTCTTTAAATGACCCATTTGTCCACACCGATAACAACCTCTACTCCCAGATCTACAAGTCTCAGTATGAGCTCGTCCACAAATTGAACATTATGGTAGGCTTCGCCCAGGCTGGGCTACTGAGGGAGAGGAAATTGCACGAGAAGCGACACTCTGAGCCGACCTACGATCATGACCCACTTAAACTAAAGCCATGTCTCTACGTGCCGTAGGTGGAGCTGACATTTACTGTTGTCTACTAGGGCCACTCTTCTGCGGCCTAGTCATCTCCTCTAATCTAGATTTCTTTCAAGACTCCCTCTCTACTTGTCTTTCTCTAACCGCGCTTCAAAATGCAAGGCAGCATCTAAAACTTGGGTGTAAATAGTGGTCTCTGTGAAATGAATGGAGCAGAATAGATAGTCTCGAAGCCCATTCACAAACCTTTTCATCTTTATTTCATCTGTACTGATTAGATGTGGGGCATAGTGAGACAATCATGTAAACCGTATGGCATACTTAGAAATTATCATATGCTCGCCCTGTACCAACTGTTCAAACTCTCGAGCTCTGGCATCCCTGATAATCTATGGAAAACATCTGGACAAAAGGCCGTACTGAACTCAATCCATGTCAGAGGAGGAGCGTCTTGTAATCGACCATCCTTAAAGGACATAAACCATGTGTTGGCGACATCTCTTACTTGAAACCTGACTAACTCCACTGCTCTCTCCGCAGAACACCCCAAAGCTGTGCATATCCGTTTTGATTCATCAATGATACCACAAGGATCAGGGGAGGTCTCTACTCCCGAGAACGTGGGAGGATGAAGCTTCTGGAAATCATGAAAAGATATCAATAGCTCTTGTCGCTGCATAACCTGAACCGTCACTAGAGATGGCTCATGAGGCATACCAGAAGGTCCAGCTCAGAATGTATTAGGGTCTGGCATGTTTAGAGGAATTATTGTTTGGTGAGCCATTGATACCCCTACTGGTGGTGGTGGAACAGGAACTATGGGTCTGCAGCTCTCGGCTGTGGGCCTGGTGGCTGCGGCTGATGGGTAATCAACTGGGCTAAAGCTACTACTGACTGCTGAATCTTCTGTAAACCCGCAATTACTGGGTCCTTAGGCTGAACCATTGGTGATGCTCTACCTTCCCCCCACAACACTCTCATGAACAGACTCCACTCACTGCCCCCTATCTAGTTCAGGGGGAGGTGCGACTGATCTCTGATCTAGATCTAAGCCCTGAGGCGCCCTACCACGCCTGGGTCTACCTCTGACTCCGGTTATTCCCTTGGGTGGCATGGAATCTAAGAATTAAGAGAGAAAATTATCAATTACATGTAAAGGAATTATAATTAATTAAAATGAGACATACCTCGAGACAAGGTTACTAGAGTAAACAGCCACGTATATATAGTAGTACCCCGGGTATACCACATATACTAGCCACTACTACTCCCTTACTGAAGTCACTGACTCCCTAGACTATGCTCTGATACCATCTTTGTAACATCCCCAATACGGGAATGCTACCGACAGGCAACAGATCCCATTGTCGCCTAAGCCTCTGACTTATGCAATAGAATACTTACACTCATTTTACTACTGTGTAAACCCATAATTGCCACACACGCAAACTAAAATACTTATAATAGACTGAAATGTGAAATCATGATGCAAAATATATATATACATGTCTGAGAGTGTATAAAGTATATGTACAACGTCAAACATATGTCAATGATACAACAAAATAACATCTCAGAGAACTATATTCTACATGAATATAGATCTGGATAGATGGACCCCAAGACTAGTGATTGCAATGTAACACTTGTCTTCGAGTTGGGCCTCCAAAAATAGCATGTGGCTCACCAAAAGACGAATCCTGCAAAAGAAATGGAAAGTGTTGGGGGGTGAGTCCTGAGGATCTCAATGAGTGGAGCTAGAAAATAAGAAATTGAATCAGTATATCAGAGTAAAATCATTTGTTTTTAAAATGCTTCTGAAAACTTTGTTTGAAAACTGATTCTTTTCTTTTAAGCCTGGGAAAAGCCTTTTCTGAAAACTTCATGTGATAAAAAAATCTCTGGTACTGTGGAAAACTTGACGCATAGGGGCTTTACGTATCACCGTCCCCCCATACGCCTAACTAGTGGTCTTGAGGTGTTACGTATTGCCGTCCCCCAAGCCACTGAACTAGAGCCGGTAGTGTTGATCCATGCAACTACCTAACCCTGAAGCTAGGGTCTAAGGGCGTTACATATCGCCGTCCCCCTAGCCCTGAACTACGTATGCACACGTTCTCTGTCCGTCAATTCCATAAGTCAGAGCTGAGGTGGGTTTTTCCCCCATGCATAGAAAACATAAAAACTCATGCTTTTAAATTTCATAATTTTCAAATCAATCTTACATAAAAAGTAACTGATGATTTAATAAGGCTAATGCCCTAAAACTTTTTAAAAAAAATAAATCTAGAGACAAATCTTGATCAATGATAAGTAATGTAAATCAATTTAAAAGAAAGATATCCACTCACAGATTTGAAGTTCAGTCAAGTTTCCTTCACGTCGCTGGGGGTGAACGCGGCTCCTGATGAGTATCTATATGGAATACACTAGGTTAGAATCATAATTTATAAAATACGGTTCGAAATCAAATTAATTTCCTTAACCTAGTTGGATTACTCCATTAGAAAATTTTCTATTCTTTAAATGAAATGTAAAATAAAAATTTAGACTCTTAGTTACGCGTCGCGATTTCAGGAAAAAAAAACTCAGATTTTTTGGGTACACGTCGCGATGCCAATCCATCTGCGTCGCAACGCGACCTTATTAAATATGCGCAGGCTTCTGTCTCGTTTGCTTCACGGCGTGAACTTGGCGAGTCGTGATGCGACACCGTTTCCAGGACCAGATTTTCATTTCTTCTATACTCAACATTATATTCCCTTACATGTCAAAACAACAACTTCAATACATCATAATCATCATCTTACATTCCCACTATCTCATTTCTACCAAAATCCCATCATTCTTTCTTATTTTTATAATTAGGTTAAGTCATCAAAAATTCTCCAACATCAAATCTTTCACACAAAACCATCACAAGTGTATTATCCTCAAGTCAACAGTACACTACAATCATCAAACTATCAAAATTCAAAACTTTAAAGTTTGGGGCAAGAAGCCTTACCTTAATTCAACTTCCTTCTTCCCTAACAATGCACATTGATCTCCTTTTTCTTCTTTTAGGTTTAGCTGGATGGATTTCCCTTGTTAAGCTTCAAGTTTTTGACAAGAAAAAAATTGTAAACTCTCTCTCATTCTCTCTCTCAATCCCACGGCAATGTGCCAAGAAATGAAAGCATTTTCCTTTTTTTTTTATCATTTACTTAACAATTTTTTTCTAGAAAAATCTAGGTAACTTGTTGTTCGGCCTTGGGCTTCCTTTCTTCACTTTTTAATTTTTTGTTAGGCCTAGCAACAAAACAAGGAATATTGAGCTTAAAAAAATTAAGTAAGTGTTCGTTGTCTCCAAGTCAATCCCGGAAATTATTTACTAACCCGGAAAAGAAAATCTCATACGTCCCTAGCCGAACTAAAAATATTTGGGGTCGTTACATCAGCTATGTATATAAATAATAGGTATTCAATATATAATTAGCAATCTATTAAATCCATAGGCCCGTGGTACAGTGTAGAAGTGAGTTATAAGTGTTACTAAGAAATTTCTAATAGAAACGTCGACGTGAATATATCTATAGATATTTGACGTTTATATTAATAACTCTGGAATAATCTGAATACCTATGACAGATGGGTTATACGTATGCAATGACTTCGACCTGTATGGTCCAATGAGTTTATTTGTGTTCGTCATAATTTACGGGTGGGTAGATTATGGACACGAAATTGGATTTCGTGACGGATATGCCTGAACCTATAGAGTCTTACTAATGAAATAAATTCATAGAGAACTAGAGCAACTTTTATGAATAATATTGATTATTTATAAATCGTTTAACGGTTAAACAAAAGATACATCCATAGAGACGTCATGGTAATTTCTTAATTAATGTGTATTTGTATTTAATGTACGATTTTATTAAATACATATTAATTAATTTTAAAATTATGATATTTGACATATATCATTAATATATGTATTTAGATTATTTAAAGTAAATATAATATATATATTTATATATTTAAGTAATTATTTAATTATTTAATTGTTAAATAATTGAAGTAATTGAAGTATAAAATATTTAAGTTGATATTTATATAAGGAAATAATTGAGTGTAAAATGTTGACTTTTGCATTTAAAGAAAATGTTATCAAATTGATTTTGACTTCTTTAATTTGATTAAAATATAGAAAATACATATTTTCTTTTTATGCCCATTTTCGGCCAACCCTAAAAATATTTAAGGTTTCATTTTTCATTTGCTTCACTTTGCTAAGCCTCCAAAATATTACAAAAGAAAAAGTTGAGAGAAAAAAGTGAAGTTTTAAGAAAGAAATTGATGAAAACTTCAAGTAAAGTAAGTTTTTTCAACTTTTCTTAAACTAGAAAAATTGTTTCTATTGTTCTTAGCTACAACATGTGTTGCTTGGAAGTTTTTCTACTCTTTGGTTTTTTAATAAGTGTGTTGGAAGTTTAATGAAAGATGTATACATGTATGTTTAATAAAGTATGCTTGTAAATAGTGTATAAGCACACTTTTGATCATTTTATGATCTTGTTGCCATTCTAGAGTTGTTAGGCCACTCATTCATGACCTATAATTTTTATTGAGTTGTTTTAAAGTGGTGAGACATGTTTGGTGTTTAGAGATTAGATTAAAGTATTGGATTTGGTAAATTTTGGTAAATTTTGTTTATTTGATTAATTTGAGAAATTAGGGTTCTTACCCTAAACCAAAATTGGGGATTTTCATATATGTGTTGCATAATAATGTATATAAGATATAAAAATCATTTGGTGTTGATTGGAAATCATCTAAACTTGTTTTTAACAAATTTGGACCAAAATGTAAAAAATTGAAAGTTTTAGGTACATTCGCAATTTTGAGGATTTTTGAGATTTTAATTGTGAGTTGTATTTTGATGTATATGATATGTATAAATCATTTTGGTAGTGATTTGAAATCACTTAAATTCGTATTTGACAAATTAGGACTAAAATGATCAAAATTCAAACCTTGGGGGTCTCACGGTAATTTGGAAAAACATCTGGCTTTTGGGTAAAAAATTCAGTTTTTAAGTATTGACTAATTTTAATAAATAAGTTTATTTTAATTGCCCAAGCAAAATTATTGAAATCGGAAAAAATTGACTTTTTGCATTCCGCTGCATTACCCGATAATACCCTTAAGAACCCCTATAAAATGGTATCAAAGCGAGTCTGATTCTGAACACATGATATGATTATGCCTTTAAATTTAATATTTAATCTAATCTTTGCTTTAAGCATGCATGTAGTTATTTAATTTGATTAATAAAGTGAATAACATATTTTGCGGATCCTTATTTAAAATAAGGTTTAATAATTAAATGTATTTGATGCATTTTTCTTCGTCCGTCTTTTCAATATGGCTTATAGATATATTTTCTACAACTATATCCGAGAACATGCCAAAGATGTGAGGATATAGTGGGTAGGAATTTTTTATTACCGGATATATATGTGATATTAGGTAAATTCAAGCGAAAGCGCAATCCTGAACGTGCCAAAGTTGTTAGGGTTTCGCAAGAATCTTGAATTTATCATTGACAAGTTTAACCTTGATACGCCTCCTTGTGAATGTGTCAAAGTTGTCACAATGAGAAACGATCAGTACTGGAACCCAAAAGTCACTGGTGAGTGATTGACAATGAGTTGTCTACCTAATGAATATACGAAGGCGAGAACATGCCAAAGCTTTGAGCTGAAACATATTTATGTGGTCCACTTTTCACTATTATATTTAATTTGATTATTGCATGTTATGTATTCTGTTTGGGGATTACAGTTTTGCATGAAATAGTGGGAGGGTCATTTTTAGATTTAAAATCCATGATCTATTTAATACTTTTGATATTATATGAAACTGTTTGTCTGGTAACCATTTTTCGCTATCTATGTGATAGATTTGTGATGGCGGCTTCTTCAAACAACCCATTTACTAGTATTCTTGATACGAATAAGCTCAAAGGCACTGAGAACTTCGCAAATTGGGATATAGATTTGAGGATTGTCCTCGGATCTGAGAAGATTGGATATTTATTAGAGGGTCTTTTTCCCCTTGCTGTATCTGAGGATGCGACATCGGAGGAACTTGAGACTTTCCGGTGATAGAAAGATGATGATTTAAGAGTTAAGTCATACATTCTCAGTTCACTTGCTTCGGAACTCAAGAGGCAATATTTTGAGATGTCTGATGCATATAACATGATGACACAACTCCATGAATCAAGAACAAGTCTTGGTTCACAGAGTAGCAATGGAACTGTTCCATTCAAAACTCAATGAGGGACAGGCTGTGAGCACACACATGCTTCATTTGATCGATCTGATCGAGAAATTTAAGCACAATGATTTCCCTTTCAATGATACTTTGGGACGGAGTGTCATTCTTGGTTCGTCCTGCCTTCGTATCGCCAATTTATGATCTACTTCAACATTAATGAGATTCACTATTCTTACCATGAGTTGCATAGGATGCTTCTCACAGCGGGGGAGGATTTAAGGAAGGGAGTTCCAACTCGCCTTCCGAAATCCACTTCACTTTCCGCTTCTTCCCACTCCAATTCAAATGGGAAGAAGACAAAGGGAAATAAAAAAGAAAGGTTTCAATGTTCCTCCGCAGGCTAAGATAGCAAAACCCAAGAGAGCTTCTGAAGACAAGTGTCATAACTGCAGCAAGATCGAGCACATGAAGAGGAATTGTCCCGACTATATTGCCCAAATCAGGAAGGAATGAGCATAGACATCATTTAGTTTTATTTTTCATGTTATTGATATCTCCTTAGCTTGTGAAGCTGTTACATCTAGTTGAATTTTAGATTTTTCTTATCCAGTTCATATTTGTAATTTATTGCAGGTGCTGATGGTTAGGAATGGTTTGATTTAGGATCTCACCATTGAACCCTATCCAACTTATGAATCTTGCATTCATGGTAAAATGACCAAAGCCTCATTTTCTGGTGTAGGACACCGAGCCACTTACTTATTGGAACTCATACATTTTGATGTATGTGGTCCTATGAGTAAAACAGCTCATAGTGGTTTATCTTGCTTTATTACCTTTACCGATGATGTGTCATGGTACGGTTATGTTTATCTGATGAAACATAAATCAAAAACCTTTGAAAAGTTCAAAGAATTCTGAAATGAAGTAGAAAAATAATCTGGTCAATATATAAAATGTCTTTGACCAGATCGAGGCGGTGAATATATGAGTGGTGAGTTCACTGATTATTTAAAGGAGAATGGGATTCTTGATCAATATACTCATTCAAGTACTCCTCAACACAATGGAGTGTCCGAGAGGAGAAATCAGATATTATTGGATATGGTCTGAACTATGTCGAGTTTTACAAATTTGCCCTATTACTTATGGAGTTATGCTCTTTTAACTGCCGCACATCTTCTGAATAAGATTCATTCTAAAGTTATTCCTACGACTCCGTATAAGATATGGACTGATAGGAAACCGAATCTTATTTATGTTAGGGTTTGGGGCTGTCCTACATACGTCAGGGTGGCTCAGCAGAATAATTTTTTGCCTCGAGGGCAAAAGTTTAGGTTTGATGGATATCATTCAAATACGAAAGGATTTTTGTTCTATGATATCGAGCATCGAAATGTGTTCTAGCTCACTTCGGAAAATTTCTAGAGGTAGAATTTTCCTCTAACTTTTATGCTAGACATTCTCTGAGAACGTCATTTATATATCTATTCTTTTCTTTTCTTTTCTTTTCTCTTGTCATTTTGCTTTTGTGTGCATTATTTTTATTTTCTTTTTTTCTTTTGTGTGCATTAGTTTTACTTTTGTGTGCATTAGTTTGACGTTTGTGGGTAACGTCACTGTAAGCCCTCACGAGACTACAACTCATCCACTAGGGACACCTAGGGGTTTAAAGGCTTGTTGCATACGCCAAATACAATCGTGATCCCCACGAAAGTGGCTTAGTTTAATATTAATTATTGTATTTTATTTTATTATTTTGCTCGAGGACTAGCAAAACGTTAGGTTTGGGGGTGTGATGAGTGATAATTATATCACTATTTCTCACTCATTTAACATAATATTTTGTAAAGTTTCTGGGGTTTTGTGAACGTTTTGATGTGTTTTGTGTCATTTTACAGATAAATAAAGTTTGGGAAGCATTGGAAGCAATTTAGGGCCAAAACAGTGAAAAAAAATAGACAAAAGGGAAAATCTGTCATTTGGCACGTCACGACGTGCAGCCTGTGTCGCGACAGCTAATGTGCACCGGACCTTCGCTAACGTGCGCCGGTGACCGGTGCTTACACACATGCATATAACGCAAGCGCATGTATCGTTCAAGTAGTATAAAAAGTATCGATCCCACAAGGACTTAATACCTAATCTATTAATTTTATGAGGTCAAATGATTACTAGTATCTAACAGGTTGATTGATTGATTTGAAATGGTGATGATTTTAAATTTAAAAACAAGTAAATAAAATTGCATGAAAGTAGGTTTAAGAAAATTCAATATTAAGAAACTATCTAGGGTTGTGAATCTTTCTAATATCTTTAAAAGATGAAGTGGTTATTTCATGTTTGTGTAATATATCGGTTTACTAACCTGGAACACTAAATTATGCGAAAGCCTCTGTCGATGGTCAGACGCAAATACCCAGTATAACCTAATTGAACTATATGTCTATGTCAACCAAATTACAGGATTCATTAAGTTTAAGTTCCAATTATGGCTACCCCTGCCCGACAGGTATATGTCTATCCTGTATGGAAATCTATTAAAGGGTTATCTATCCTTAAGGAAGATCGTGGGCTATTAAGTTAAGGCTGAAACCTAAAATTCCTTTGTCAAGTTTATTTTAGATTTACCATATCAATCTTATTAGTGGCCAATTAACAAGACGCATTAAGCTTAAGACTTAATAAGTAAACCTTTAAATTACCCAAACTATAAAATAACCCCTTATAAATCGGTGATATTGGATTTCATCACAACCCCAAATAACTGGCTTAGTTACGACACATATTTACGGGTAGTAAAAACTTAAATAAAATAAAAGACATAAAGTAAAATGCTGAAAAGTAAATTGCTGAAAAGTAAATGACGGAAAGTAAATGCTGAAATTAAATACTGAAAATTAAATGCTGAAAAGTAAATGCTGAAAGTAAATTACTGAAAAGTAAATGCTGAAAGTAATTGCTGAAAGTAAATTGCTGAAAAGTAAATGCTGAAAAGTAAATTGCTGAAAAGTAAATGCTGATGAAAGTAAATTGCTGAAAGTAAATTGCTGAAAAGTAATGCTGAAAGTAAATTGCTGAAAAGTAAATAAAGTAAAAGTACAATAAAAGAAAATGCTGAGGTAAAATGATCCACTTTTATTACTTCTATTTTAGATATCTCCCTTAATATAATATATTAACTTTGCATGATAATTACCAACCAGTCATATAAACGGTATCCAGATTAAGTCAAATTAATAATTAATTACCAACCGACCAATCAGACGATATCCAGTTTAGTCAGGTTAAAACCAATTTAAATAATTACCAACCGACCAATATGGCGGTATCCTCGTTAATTCAGGTTTTAACTAGTTTATATATTATAATTAAGGGATATTAATCTAAATATTAGTAATAAAAGTTTTACCTTTTACCCCAGTAAATGGGAGTTACCTCCTCATTACTGAAAAGTAAAAACTGAAAATTAAAGAAAGAAAAGTATTGTGCGTAAATAAAATTGCGGAAAGTAAAAACTGAAAAGTAAAGAAAAGAAAGTGCGAAAGCGGAAATTAATACTGAAAGCTGTAAATAAACAAACAAGATACAATCTTCTAGTATTCTTATAGAATTCCTTAGAAGAAAGTATGAATTTACAAAGGAAATGGCTTGGTATTTATAGGCAAAATTTTGCCTCCATCAAATCATCCACCAAATCCATTATTAATTGCTCCACTAATTGCTCCACTAATTTCTCCACCAAATCCATTATTAATTGTTCCAATAATTGCTTATCATGTTTGGTGGTGATTTGATAATTTTTATTATTTATTTATTAATTTATTTTTTGCTTTGAAAATGACTTTAATAATTACACACAACACACTTTTGGATGGTTCATCAATGTCAGGCATGAAATCTTCAGAATTTGAAATTATTTTGTCTTTCAAAGTTGTAGATCTTTGAGTCTTATTTAATCGAGAACTTGAATCAGCTCAATCCGATATCGGAGTAAAACGTTATGCCCAAAATACGACAGATGCGCAAAACTTGAATTTCCAAAACTGCACTTCGTTAAAACGCCATTTCAAGTTTCCAATCTCCAAAATTAATATGTCATGTCCAATATTTGCCCTTATTTGACCCACATTTCATCCTAAATGATTTCATTGTGTCCTAATATTATTTTATCTATAAAATAAACTAAAACACATCAAAACGTTCATCAAACCCGAGAAACTAAACAAAATATTAAGTAAAATTGGGGGTAAATATTGATATATTTTCCGCTCATCACACCTCCAAACCTAAAATTTTGCTAGTCCTCGAGCAAAACAACAAAATAAAATACAAGAAACAGTTAAAATTAAACTAAGCAACTTTCGTAGGGATCACGGTTGCATTTAGCATATGCAACAGGCCTTTAAACCCCTAGGTGTCCATAGTGGACGAGTTATAGTCTCGTGAGGGCTTACATCAACGATACCCACAAACGTTTTACAAAAGTAAGAAGATAATAAAACTAATGCACACAAAAGAAAAAAGACAAGAGAAAAGAGAATAAAGAAGTTAGTGACTAATCAGATGAAACTTCTACTCCAAGTTACTAGTTGTTTTCTTTCTTTCTAAATTATCGAATAAGTAAATTCTCCGATTATATTTACCATTCTCCATATGCACAGCCGACAAAATATTAATCAACTCATTTTTGCCCACAACAATCACAAGTGCAGTTGATAAGAGAGTAATATTTTTATCCTAAAGGTTTATCAAAATTCACACTTTTTTGCAGCAATGGAATAATTTTTCTGATTTTTCTGATTTTTTCTTGATTTTTGATTTTTTTTTTATACAATATCTCCATCTATGTAGCGAGTGTTAGGTCGGTCGGTGGCTCCCAAACCAGTTGGCTTTAGGACACCAGTAGTTAAGACACCCCTACGGACTTAATTACTCAGACTTCAGATATATATATTTTTACAGCATCTTTGATCCATGTAGCGAGCTTTGGGCCAGTGACTCCCAAACCAGTTGGCTTTAGGGAACTAGGTGAAAACACCCTTACAGACTTAATAACTCGGAGCTCAGACGTTTTTTTTTTTACTCCATCACTTTTTGAGATGCTGCCTCCAAGTAAACTAGAGCAATGAATATTACAAACTTTTCAATTATAACTCATGTCCGTATATTACCATACATGTTGATAATACCTGCCAACTTAGCATATGAAGATCCATTTTAGTCAATATTATGGAGAATTCACAAATTAAATAATTTAAAATGAAATAAACAAAAATTAACTTGTTCCGAAATAGGTTTGAGATACGTCTCAGGAGTGGGAATTCCTTACTCAGCTATCTCTTACCAATTTCACCTTTTTAGTCAAAATAAAAAAAAACGCAAAATATTTTAGTAATTTTTTAAAAAATTTCAATTTTTTTATATTTTTCGAAAAATTTTGGCCTAAAAATAAAAACAACACACAACTAAAAAAAGATACTAATCAACTAATTTCCTCCCCCAAACCTAAATGAGACATTGTCCCCAATGTCTTAAACAGTAGAAGAAGAGTTTAGAAGATAATATGGATAACTGAAACTCTACACGAAAAGTTAAAGGTTAAGATCCAGATTAATCTGACGTCTCTTACCACTATCGTCCTGGGACCAATTTATCTTTGAAAGAATAGGGTCAATTTGTGGTTCATAGGCTATGATTTGGTCAATTAGATCCGGAACAGTTCTGGCAGTGAATAGGAGTTCTTTTAAAGGTTTTGACACAAACCCATTTCTCCGGGCATCATCAAGAAACACATAAAGAAAATTATAAAATTCTTCAATGTTGTACAGTCCAAGCGGTTTCTGGTGTATGTTCAGGTTCGCCCAAGATAACACTGTAAAAATTTCCTCCAATGTACCCAAGCCACCTGGCAAAACAATAAATGCATCAGCACGATTAATCATTTCCACTAGTCGCTCGAACATACCTGGCACAATAAGTTCATCTCCGTTTGATGGTCCAATAAGATTCGCCTCGCCAAAGGTTTTGGGATGATTCCCAAAACGTTACTGCCTCCCTCATGTACAGCTTTTGAAATGATCCCCATAAGTCCAAGATTGTCTATGCCATATACTAAGTGCATATTCCTTGCAGCTAAGACTCGACCTAATTCTTGTGCTGCTTCTATGTATTGTGGCTTAACACCAACATTAGTACCGCAAAACACACATATGTTTTCAACTCGTCTTCTTGAAGTGGCTTCTATGTTTTACTCTCGATGTCTTCAAAAGTGCAATGATGAGTTGAATTTATAACACCTGAAAAGGGTGAGTAAAATAATAGCACTAGTACCTGCCAAATGACAATTATTAGTTAACAGTAAAATAAATCGTGATAGTGAAAAACGTCTGGATCCTGTCGGAGAAAAAAATAAAGAAAACAATAAAACAAATTACAATTATTAGGAAAAGAAAAAGAGATATAATATTTACAAATATTTACGACTTAATTAACGTCTATGCGTCAAGGACAAGCTTCCCATCCAATTTTCTTATAAATTGGCAAATAGTGTCTTTTTGAGTCAGATTCCCGAGACTTAATTGTTGTCTTTCTTTTTAGAATAGTGTATGTAATTTGCGAATGGCTATATGAACATATCCACTGGGATGCGTCTCAAGAGTCGAAGATATATTATCTACAGACTCCTGTTGGATAATTATGACCCATAGCGTCACTATTTGTACAGATCATGGTGTTGTTGTACAAATTAACTATGTGACAAAGGAGATTGCACTCTTATCATTTGTGATTAGATCACCAAGATATATAAATGATAGGAGGTCCTTGTGATTTGTTCCTGGATTGAGAATGATATGAGACAGTATCAATCCATGAAGGATAAATCATTTAATATCCCTAGTCAGAGTATTATCGAGATTGGACATCGATAAATACGTAAAAGACTAGTATTACACTTGTGCGCGTTGTGAGGGCACAACGACATAGTTCTCATATATTTGGGTATAGGATACTTATGCAAGTGTAATAGGAGGTTGTGTTTTACCGATGGTACGGGAAACAGCTTCGCTCTGGATAGACCCCCTCGGAATTCCATTGGTAGTATGACTATGTGTCTATGGAAGTCTGAAATCAGGGTAGGTGTATTTGGTCTTAACCTGAGACTTGCACCGCTAATACTTGCGACAATCAATATACTTGGTTTGTGGTCATCCAGGGCTTTAACCGGTTCTGTGTACGCCTATGCTGGGTATATTGAGAATCGTAGTGTGTTGGGTGTGATGTCAAGACAGAAGTGTTACTCCAGTCATATGGAGTTGATGATCGCGTAGGGATACAGAACTGGTTCTCTAAAAAGGTGCAATCGTCGGGATAATATGACTTGGTCATGATTATCCGATATATAAAGAGACTAGTTGTCGTAATCCGATATATGCTTGTACGGGGCGGCAGACACTGTACCAGCCCCAGGCCTTGCATGTGATCATCCGATACTGGATCGAAAATGCAATACTGTATATTACACCTGATATAGATCCTTATATCCTGTAAGGATATTTCTGGAGAATTGGGTAGGCATGGCGCTTGCTAGAAGCCAACCTTGTCTTGTAAATCGGTATAAACGTAGTACTAGGTACTTACGTGTTCGGATAGTCCGACGACCGAATTTACTGCCAACATATCCGGGGATCTCATGGGTCGCTTCCCGAAGATTCACCGATGACGTATGACTCGCACTTTTATTATCTAGGATTAATTAATAAATGAGAGAGAAAATCAATCTGGGATTAATTGATGAGATATTTTATCTGGGAAAAATATTAATTAAAGAGAGATAACGATTAATTTGGAATTAATTGATAAATTAATATATTCGATATATTAATCGAAATTGGATTTCGACGCGGAATTAAAATTAGATTTTAATTCGGGCAAACGAATTAATTTAGAATTAATTCGTTAGCGACGTGAATAGTGATTTCGCTAGGAATAATCATTTAATTGCGTCGCAACGAAAAATTCGTTAATTTGGAATTAGCGAACCCGAGCCTGAGATTGTTTGCGAGCGCATTCGCATTTCAAATTCGAGTGCGACATGCAAGTCAAATCAAGCGCCAAATCATTAGTCACATCAAGCGTCAAATCATTAGTCACTTTGAGTGATGTGACAACTTGTCAATGATTGATTGAATGATGTTAGTTGATGGAAGTTGTTGAAAGCTTTTGAAGCTTGAATGACTAATACCATTATTTTAATGTTTGGTATATGTTATTGATTTTGGAAATCAATTAAAAACCAATTACACTTATCTCTCTCTCTCCTCCAATTTCTCTTCATCTCTCTCGCCCATTGGGCACTTTTCTGGTTCTGTTTTTGCTGGGCAAAAACCGAGCATGAGGGAAGCAAAAGTCACGATTTTGTGGCTAAATGGGAGTGCTAGCACACTACGAAGTCATGCGAAGGTGATAGGGAAGTCCACCCATGAGCTTGGAATCATTGATGAAGCTTGGAGGTTGTTCAATGAGCAACAAAGGCCGAATCTTGGAGGAGGATAGCAGCTCACTGCCGAGCAGTCCGTGGGCAGGAAAAAGAAATTTTGTTGCCTCGCGCGTCGCTCAACCGATCGATGAGAGTATTCGCAACTCCCTCGTATGTATTCCTATGTATTTTATGCTGATAATCGATCCTGGGGCCGTGATTTGGCGGAAAAAATGTTCCAAACACAATTTCATCAAATGATCAAATCTTGGTGAATTTTTTTATTTTGATTCATTGGATGATTGAAAAAATCGGGAAATGTTGATTTAGAATTGATTGGATTGAATTCGGAATTTATTTGAAAAAATCCCCCATTGCCGAGAGTCATTGAGCATGTTTGGGTTTGATTTTTGATGAAATGTGTTGGACATGTTTTGTTGTTGATAAGCATGATTAATTAGGCTAATTGATGTTTTAGAAATATTGATTTGGGTGATTAATTGTGTTATACACTTTAGGTAATTAAATTGTAAAATTGGATTTTGTAATTTAATTAAAATGGGCCTAATTTGGAAATTGGCTTTTTAAAGTTGTAAATGGGCTTATTGGGCTTGGTTGTACTAAGTTGGGTTTAGGCAAAATTGGTTGGATCCAATTGGGCCCAAAACCGCTTCCATAAAGCCAAATGCGACTAATGGACCTTTAAAGTTTAATTGGGCTAATGGGCCTAAATTGATTTCTGGGCTTATGGGGTAACTCCCGGATTGGACTTTGGTTATTGGGTTTGACCCGAGTTGACCAAAAGTCCAACCTTAAGAAATTAATTAAAAGCCATTGGACTTAATTAAATTGACGTTGGACGTTAATCGGCTTTGAGACCCGTAACGATTAATTTGGAATTTAAGTCGTAAAGGTTTATTAATAAAGTGTAGTATTTAATTTGGAATTAAATAGCGAATTAGAATTAAATACAAATTGAATTGGATTTAATTATGTAGTTTAATTTAATTCGAGAATTCGTACTTTGAGTACTTATTCGCAAAATGAGTTTGACTCGAACAAAATCAAATCGTTGTTTGAACATTGGATGATCACTAATTATCACATTAATTAATTTGATTAGATTGATTGATAACATGCTTGTGTGAATACATGGTTGCGATGCATGAATAATGTATATCGGATGGATATTAGATGGGTGGGGTAATTTTAGAAATTGTTGTAATAAATTTGGAATTTATTAATTGGACCTGCGTGTCCAGCCTTATTACCTCCTTATTTTTTGTATTCTCTTCTCACCTATTCCCCTCAATGTAAATGAGGTTTCTTTAGAAGTGTAGTGTAACGGGTAGAAGCAAATACATGTGCTAGCGGGAGAGAGAAAGAGAGAGATTTGATCTAGGATCATTGTGTAAAGTATCCATCCGCATATCATTATTATTTTATTATATGCGCCTTATTATGTGGTTAGAATGCATGTTTAAGGGTGTATGATGATGAGACCTTAACAAAGATAATAAATTGGTTGCCAATTTGCACTCGAAAAACCCTCACAAAATATTAAGCGTTTTTCTTCCATTGAGTGATTCTTACTCAAGATCCAAGACTGGCATTGGCTTGTTGGACAAAGTCAAGGCCTTTGTCCGTCGAGGATGTGTTTGAATCACGAAGGCTTTGTTCCATATTGGTGTCTTGTCCAAGTTGTGGTTGGTTGGCCAAAGTCAATACCACTTCTTGTCCATCGACATTGATTACGAAGCTTTCCATGGTCAATGGGTCACGCTTAACTGGGATCACTAAGTTTTTTGTGCCAAAGCCAAGGCTTAGTTGATTCAGAGGAAAAAAGTTAGGTAATATATTGGATATATTGGCATATATAAGATATATGTTTCGGACTTGGATGTCCCCCTACTGGATTAGGAATTGGATTGGATCCAATTGATCTTAGAGATCTACCTAGTTAATTATCATACAATTGTTGGCAAAGTCAAGATTGTGTGATATTTAACGGGATTGTAGCCGTTAGGAAACACGGTTTCCCGAGTACTCGACAGAGGGTTAGAGGCTCGCCGAAAAATAGTGGGAGGCAAGAATTGAATTTGCAATATTCGTTTAATTACTTGCCATACGCGCTCAAATCAAATATCATTCGTCAAATAAATTAAATGTTAGTTGGAATAATATTTAATTGTTGTTTTAATAATAGTTGGACTATATTCAAACAATTCAATTATAATTGATTAAATAGTTGGACTATAGTAATCATATAATAAATAGTACCGAAATCATTGATTAAATAGTTGGACTATTAGAATCAAGATAAAATTGAAAGATTGACATTTAAAACATAATCCTAGGGAAAATGTATTTAAATGGTTTAATTTTTCAAATTGGGAATAAATTTCAGGATGGTCCTGGAAATAATAAGTTACTTTATTTGATAAAATAACATATTATGCCTAAGCCCGGAGTTGAGCAATTAGTAGAGCATGATCTTTGGAAGATTCATGTGATGATAACTTTAGTGCTTAATCCATTTAGCTTGTCGCAGTAGACTCCTTAATTTCTTTGTCAGAACAAAGGATTAGATCCTTAAAGTATGATAATGAAATTGAAGGATCTTCATAAATCTATGTTTAGATTTTAGAAGTACTATAATTGCAATAATAACTCTTGGAGAGTTGATGACTATTCTCAAGGAGATAAAGTCAAAGTTTGCAATAGGCAAGTAGCGCAAGGCCACTTACTTCGACATTCCAGAAGGCCAAGGCTAGGCCGAAGGCTTCTGAAATATTGAAAAGGGCAAAGGCAAAATCATTATAATCTTCTGGGAAGATAAGGACATATCCCAAAATGTCTGCCTAAATGTGGCAAACGGGATCGCGGAAGCGTGACTGCCGTTTGGACAAAGCAGACATGAAGGAATTGAAGACGGGGCAAGGCTGACTTCAAATATGTTTGTCATAATTATGTTCACTACTAGTATTAAAATTGGATTTTAAATACTTAGTGTAGTACATAAATATACTGATGTTCAAAATCTGCTATGAGTAGGATACTGACATCAATTGAGATTAATCTGCGAATTGGAAATGGGACGAAAGTCGCTGTTTTACCGCAGAAACCTAATTTAGGAACTACCTTCGGGTGTGTGCTTAAATTGGAAACTGTTATAATGTAACTAGTTTGACTAGATACATTATCTTTATATCAGTGTTTAACCCGTGCGGATGAACCTTTATATTCTAGAACACTAAAGTGTTTTATTTTATAAAGATAATATTGAGATAAACACATTAGATGTGAATAACAATATTTATATTTTGAATATAAATAAATCTCAAACATGTAACATGACAAACAAATAGCTCAAACTGATTTGATCAGATGAAACATATTGTGGCATTGTTGTCTAGGACACAATCAAACAAGACTCGTATATCCACACTTTCGAAGAGTGGGTACTCGGACAAATTTGATTCCATTCAAATAAAGTCTACGAATCTAGTTTAGTGGGCAAAGTGTCTATAACACCTTTACTTGGTAAAAGTGGAAATGCCACCGATCTGTTAGCCCTAATTCATAGTGAAGCAAGTGGGCCCATGTCTAGCTAGGCTAGAGGTGGATATGAATATTTCGTGACCTTAACGGATGTGGCATCGCGTTATGGTTATGTTTCTTTTGAAAACAAATCGGAAACTTTTAAAGTTTCGACACGAACAGATCGGCTAAAGTATATAAAACCATCACGTTAGACCGTGATGAAAATACTTAAGCAATAAGTTTATAATATACTTGAAAGAGTATAGTATTCTTTCAAATGAGGACTCCTCCCAGAACACGTCAATTTGACGGTGTGTCCGAAATGAGTAACCGAATTTTGTTGGACATGATAAGGTTAATCATGAGTCGCTCTGAGCTACCATTTCCTTCAACGGATACGCATAAACAGTGCAGAACTTATTTTGAATAAGGTTCCATAAAAATCTGTTGACAGATTTCATATTAGATATGAACAGGAAGAAACTGGGCTTTCTCATTCCTGAATATTTGGGTATGCTAGGCATATGTTTGGATGATACCAAACTAAAACCAAATTGGATAAGTGCCAATTGTAGGTTATCCTAGGGATACCAAAGTATAGTACTTATACATCTCACAAGAGAGAACAATTAGATTGTTGCTCACCATGCGGTTTTCCTAAGAGGAATACCTATATGCAGTGGTAAGTGGGAGGATAGTAAAACTCGATGAAAATCGGAGTAATACTGTTCAAGGCACCCATTCCTTAATGGAACACAAATAGTTCATCAAGGATGAAACTATACCATTAATCTTCGAATACACAAGAACCACGTAAGTCAGAGAGAGTCAGAAAATAACCTGGGGTATGGGTTTCTGATCTCACCTCATAAAGATGTCTATCTTATTGAGGTATACCAACTGACTACGTATGAGGAAGTGATACAAGGTATCGACTCCCTATTATGACAAAGTGTCATGAGTCCGAAATGGATTCCATGTATATCAACTATGTTTGGATACTAGTTGATGTACCGCAAGGCATTATGCCTATTGGTACTATATAAGTCTTCAAGGAAGACATACATGGATGGCAACATACCAACGTATAAAGCTAGGTTTTTAGCAGAAATGTATCGTTATCAACATTGTGTTGATTACGATTCAACCTTTTACCTGTTGCCACGGTAAATCCATTTGGATAATGCTTGCTAACGCTGAATGTTTCATTTATGAAATATGTCAGCTTAACGGGAAAATCACTTTCCTGAAAAGGAAACCTTTCGGAGGATGTTTATAACATCCTGTCGAATTTATCATACCAAAACTAGCAAACAAGGTTTGCAGGTTATTCGATCCATGTTTGGATTGAAGCAAGCATTAGGTTCTTGGAATTATCGTTTTGATGTAATCATAATGGTTTATGATTTAATTCAAAACGAAATGATTCTTGTGTATATAAGGAGGTTAGTGGGAGAGCAATGACAGTGGTTGTCCTATAAAATAATGATAATATGTCATTTCTTGGAAATGATATTCCCATAAAACTATCGGTGAAAGCTTGGCTTTCGAGAAAATTCTCTGTGGAATTCTTGGGAGAAACAACCTTTTATTCAAGGAATAAATATCTACTGGGATAGATTAAGTTGTTAACATTCTCTGAGAAATCGTACATTGAAAAATGTACGTGACCTGGTGTCTTATACGCTTTGAGCATATGAAGTCACAATCAGGCCAATCCAAGTGATAGTCACTGGATTGATGTTAAGAACATCCGTTAGTATCTTAGAGATCTAAGGATGTTGCCTTAAACTATGGAGATGGAGAACTTGAAGTGACTGGGATCACTGTAGCAAGTTTCCTAACCGATAAAGACGACTAAAAGTCACAAACGGTACTATACAGTTTGAATAAAGGAATAGTGAGCTGGAAATCTTCCTAGCAAGATACTGTTACTGAATAAACAACAAATACGGGTTATTGCTGTAGCTGAGGCACCAATAGAAGCCATTTGGGTCGATAACAAATCTAATTAGATTAGATATAGTTCTATTAGCAGCTGAGCTAGGCTTCAGCGCAGGCTAATGAATTAATGGTCTCATCAATGATCCAGATATATACTTCGATAATCATCTGATTCGTTCGGATCATACATCGTGGCGATGTGATGATCGTATAAATCGCATCAGACGATAATCATGCAAATCCGCTGACGAAAACCTTTTTTAGCAGTTTGAGCCAACCGTACATAGTTCGGGTGTCAGACACTCGAGTGACTGGCTATAGGCCAAGTGGGAGATTGTTGGATAATTATGACCCATAGCGTTACTATTTGTACAGATCATGGTGTTGTTGTAAAAATTAACTATGTGACAAAGGAGATTGCACTCTTATCATTTGTGATTAGATCACCAAGAATATATAATGATAGGAGGTCCTTGTGATTTGTTCCTGGATTGAGAATGATGGAGACAGTGTCAATCCATGAAGGATAAATCATTAAATCCCTAGTCAGAGTATTATCGAGATTGGACATCGATAAATACGTAAAGACTAGTATTACACTTGTGCGCGTTGTGAGGGCACAACGGCATAGTTATCATATATTTGGATATGGGATACTCATGCAAGTGTAATATGAGGTTGTGTTTTACCGATGGTACAGGAAACAGCTTCGCTCTAGATAGACCCCATCGGAATTCCATTGGTAGTATGACTATGTGTCTATGGAAGTCCGAAATCAGGGTAGGTGTATTTGGTCTTAACCTGAGACTTGCACCGCTAATACTTGCGACAATCAATATACTTTGGTTGTGGTCATCCAGGGCTTTAACCGGTTCTGTGTACGCCTATGCTGGGTATATTGAGAATCGTAGTGTGTTGGGTGTGATGTCAAGACGGAAGTGTTACTCTAGTCATATGGAGTTGATGATCGCGTAGGGATACAGAACTGGTTCTCTAAAAAGGTTGCAATCGTCGGGATAATATGACTTGGTCATGATTATCCGATATTAAAGAGACTAGTTGCTCGTAATCCGATATATGCTTCATATGGGGCAGACACTGTACCAGCCCCAGGCCTTGTATGTGATCATCCGATACTGGATCGAAATACGCAATACTACGTATACTACGCCTGATATAGATCCTTATATTCCTGTAAGGATATTTCTGGAGAATTGGGTAGGCATGGCGCTTTGCTAGAAGCCAACCTTGTCTTGTAAATCGGTATAAACGTAGTACTAAGTACTTACGTGTTCGGATAGTCCGACGACCGAATTTATTGCCAACATATCAGGGGATCTCATGGGTCACTTCCCGAAGATTCACTGATGACATATGACTCGCACTTTTATTAATCTGGGATTAATTAATAGATGAGAGAGAAAATTAATCTGGGATTAATTGAGGAGATATTTTATCTGGGATAAAATATTAATTAAAGAGAGATAACGATTAATTTGGAATTAATTGATAAATTAATATATTCGATATATTAATCGAAATTGGATTTCGACGCGGAATTAAAATTAGATTTTAATTCGGGAAATGAATTAATTTAGAATTAATTCATTAGCGACGTGAATAGTGATTTCGCTAGGCATAATTATTTAATTGCGTCGCAACGAAAAATTCTTTAATTTGGAAATAGCGAACCCGAGCCCGAGATTGTTTGCGAGCGCATTCGCATTTCGAATTCGAGTGCGGCACTCAAGTCAAATCAAGCGCCAAATCCTTAGTCGCATCAAGCGTCAAATCATTAGTCACTTTGAGTGATGTGACAACTTGTCACATTGATTGATTGATTGATGTGAGCTGATGGAAATTGTTGAAAAGCTTTTGAAAGCTTGAATGACTAATACCATTATTTTAATGTTTGGTATATGTTATTGATTTTGGAAATCAATTAAAACAATTACACATTTATCTCTCTCTCTCCTCCAATTTCTCTTCATCTCTCTCGCCCATTTGGGCACTTTTCTGGTTCTGTTTTTGCTGGGCAAAACCGAGCATGAGGGAAGCAAAAGTCGCGATTTTGTGGCAAAATCGGGAGTTCTAGCACACTACGAAGTCATGCGAAGGTGATAGGGAAGTCCATCCATGAGCTTGGAATCATTTGACGAAGCTTGGAGCTTGTTCAATGAGCAACAAAGGCCGAATCTTGGAGAGGATAGCAGCTCAACCGATCGATGTGAGTATTCTGTAACTCCATCGTATGTATTTCCATGTATTTTATGCTTGATAATCGATCCTCGGGGCCGTAGAGATCTCCAACAACTCCTTACTCAAGCCATCCCTAATGAATTTAATTTTGTCTTCGTGATTATCAGACACCATTCATAATGAACGACAACGAGTATTGCAATTCCAGCGTGCACATTTATAGCAAACACCCATTTTCTTAGCTCTACGTTTTTTGGCATAGGTGCTTCTTCCAAAACCAAACAGATGTGAAATAAAAGAGTCAGAAGACTCACCTGCCAATCGGACCCGTGCTTCAATTACCCAACGAATATCATTAGGAACACCATGGATCGTTAGTAGTCTCATCCGTTCCAAGCGAGCTTTGTAGACTTTCATCAGAGAGTTTTGAGGGAGAGAAGGAAATTGCTTGTGAAGATTTGCGAGAACTTTTTCCATCGTGAAATGACTTTATCTGCAAAAATTAAACGCACAAAAATAAAATACACCAGATCACAATATATACACAAATTGCATGGTTTGCCTCCCGCGAGCGCTAAGTTTAAAGTCGTCAGCTAGACGTGACTTCTCAAACGTTAGGCTGGATATGGTGTGACACTTTCTTTTTGTCGCTCAAATGATTCTCCCCAGTAGTGCTTGACACGCTGACTATTAACCTTGAATGTTTCATTGGTGTTGGGATCCAGTAACTCAACAGCTCCATATGGTAAAACCTGAGTGATCACAAATGGACCTGACCACCTTGATTTCAACTTTCCAGGGAAAAGTTTCAACCGTGAATTGTACAACAACACTTGCTACTTTGGTTCCAACTGTCTGTGCACTATTTTTCGATCATGTCATTTCTTGGTCTTTTCTTTGTACAATCTGGCATTCTCATAAGCCTGTAAGCAAAATTCCTCCAATTCGTTGAGTTGGTGGAGTCTTTTCTCTCATGCAGCTTGTGGATCAAGATTCAACTTCTTTAGTGCCCAGTATGCCTTGTGCTCAAGCTCAACTGGCAGATGGCACGCTTTCCCAAACACCAATCAATATGGGGATATACCAATGGGTGTCTTGTAAGCTGTCCGATAGGCCCATAATGTGTCATCCAGTTTTGTTGACCAGTCCTTCCTTGTTGATCCAACGGTTCTCTCCAAGATTCTTTTGATTTCTCTGTTTGAAACTTCAACCTGTCCATTTAACTGTGGATGATAAGCAGTTGCAACCTTGTGAGTAACTCCATATTTGGATAAGAGTGCATCAAAGTATCTGTTGCAGAAATGTGAGCCACCATCACTGATAATTGCCCGAGGTGTTCCGAACCGAGTGAAAATGTTCTTTTTTAGGAATTTGATCACCACTTTTGAATCATTGGATGGTAGTGCAATTGCTTCAACCCATTTGGAGACGTAGTCTACAGCAACCATGATGTACAAGTTTCTAAATGATGGAACAAAGGGTCCCATAAAATCTATACCCCACACATCGAATATCTACACTTCCAGAATGTTTTGCAATGGTCATTCATTTCTCCTCGAAATATTCCCCATTCTCTGGCACCTGTCACATTGAAGAGCAAAAAGATAGGCATCTTTAAAAAGAGTGGGCCAGAACAAACCTAATTGTAGGACTTTGGCTGTAGTTTTGTTTCCGCTGAAGTGTCCGCTATGTGGTGATGAATGACAGTGTTGCACAACACTGTTGACCTCCTCATGTGGAACACACCATCTCAATAATTGATCAGCACACCGTTTGAACAGGTACGGCTCATCCCAGACATAGTGTTTGACTTCTTTGAAGAATTTCTTCCGTTGTTGAGTTGTTCATTCCAACGGCCATTTTCCTGACACAATGTAGTTGATATAGTCAGCATACTAAGGGGCATCTTGCTGTTTCATGGCAAACAACTATTCATCTGGAAAATTTTCTTTGATTGACAGTTTTTTGCCAGCTGTTTCTCCACTCTCGAGCCTCGATAAGTGATCTACCACCTGGTTTTCTGTCCCTTTCCTATCTCAAATCTCCACGTCAAATTCTTGCAGAAGAAGTATCCAACGGATAAATCTGGGTTTGGCATCTTTCTTCGTGATCAGATATTTGATTGCTGAATGATCTGTGTAGACCACCACTTTGGGACCCAGTAGATAGGAGCGGAATTTGTCAAAAGTGTACACAACTGCGAGCAACTCCTTTTCAGTGGTTGTGTAGTTGAGTTGAACTTCATTCAAAGTTCTGCTGAAGTAGTAGATGGTGTGGAAAATCTTTTCTTTGTGTTGTCCCAAAACTGCACCTACAGCAAATCACTAGCATCACACATTACTTCAAATGGAAGGGTCCAGTCTGGTGCTACAATGATGGGGGCAGAAATTAGATTTTATTTTAAGATCTCAAAAGCTTCATGGCATTCTTTGGTGAAGTTAAAAGGCACATCCTTCTCCAGAAGATTGCAAAGAGGTTTAGCAATCTTGGAAAAGTCTTTGATAAATCTCCTGTAAAAAAAATGCATGTCAAAGAAAACTCCGAATCCATTTGACTGATGTCGGTGGAGGTAGTTTTTCAATTTTTTCAATCTTTGCTTTGTCTACCTCGATTCCCTTTTGTGAGATCCGGTGTCCAAGAACAATGCCTTCCTGCACCATGAAGTGGCATTTCTCCCAATTGAGTACCAGGTTTGTATCTTCGCATCTTTGTAATACATGTTCCAGATTTTGCAAACAATGGTCAAAAGAGTCTCCAAACACAGAAAAGTCATCCATGAAAACCTCCATACTCTGCTCCAGCATGTCTGAGAATATGGCCATCATGCAATGCTGAAATGTGGCAGGAGTATTACATAATCCAAATGGCATCTTGCGGAAAGCAAAAGTACCATAGGGACATGTAAAGGTAGTTTTCTCCTGATCTTTTGGTGCAATGGCAATCTGATTGTACCCTGAATATCCTTCTAGAAAATAATAGAACTCATGTCCCGCCAATCTATCCAGCATCTGATCAATGAATGGCAGCGGAAAATGGTCCTTCCGTGTTGCTTTGTTCAGCTTTCGGTAGTCCATGCATACTCTCCATCCAGTCACTGTTCTGGTTAGGATTAGCTCATTCTTTTCATTGGTAACCACAGTGATTCCTCATTTCTTCGGCACACACTGGATATGACTCACCCAAGTACTATCTGAGATGGGGTAAATGATGCCAGCATCCAACCATTTGATGATTTCTTTCTTTACGACCTCTTTCATGATTGGATTGAGTCTCTGTTGATGCTCTACTGTGGGTTTGTACTCATCATTCATCAGAATCTTATGCATGCAAAATGATGGACTAATGCCTCGAATGTCTGCTATAGTCCAGCCAATGGCTCTTTTGTGCTCTCGTAATACTCTCAACAACTTTTCTTCCTGCTCCAATGTTAGTGAAGAAGAAATAATAACAGGTAATTCAGAAGAGTTTCCAAGAAATGCATACTTGAGATGGCTCAGAAGTAACTTCAGCTCCAGCTGTTTTGGTTCTTCAATCGAAGGCTTGATTTGATCTTTCTTTGGCAGTTTCAGGCTTTCCACTTGTGGTGTTGATTTGAATCGGAATAGTTTGTCAAGGTAGTTGATACATTCCAGGATTTCAGCATCTAGCTCGTTGTCAGTCATATTGGTGATGCAAGCTTCAAGTTTGTCCGTGAGAGTTGTATCAGTATCTTGAACGATACTATCAACAGCATCAATTCTGAAACATTCTTCTTCCTTTTCATCACTGGGGAATTTCATGGCTTTGAAAACATTGAAGGTAACTTCTTGGTCCTGAACATTCACAGTTAGTTCTCCTTTTTACACATCAATCACAGTTTTACCTGTAGCCAATAATGGTCTCCCAAGAATGATAGGTACTTCTTTGTCTTCTTCCATGTCAAGGATAATGAAATCTGCTGGAAGAATGAGTTTGTCGACTTTGACCAGCATATCTTCAACAACACCTCTTGGAAATGCGAGCGTTCGATCAGCAAGTTGTAGTGAGACTGATGTAGGCATTGCTTCTCCAATTTGCAGTTTCCTGTAGATAGAAAAATGCATCAAGTTAACACTTGCACCTAAATAATATAAAGCCTTACCAATATAGTGTTCTCCAATGGTGCATAGGACAGTGAAACTGCCAGGATCTTTCAACTTTGGGGGAAGTTTCCTCTAAATGATGGCACTGCATTCTTCCGTCAATGCTACTGTCTCGTAATCTCCCAATCTCCGTTTTCGTGAAAGAATGTCTTTCATGAATTTTACATAGCTGAGCATTTCTTCCAAGGCTTCTGCAAATGGAATGTTGATGTGAAGCTTTTTGAATACCTCCAGGAATCGAGCAAATTGCTAGTCCAGTTTGTTTTTCTGAAGTCGCTGTGGAAAAGGTGGAGGTGGAGTGATCTGTTTTTTTTTCTTTGCTTTTTTTTCCTCTATCTGTGGCACTGCATCTTTTGAAACTTCCTCAATTGTTGCCTTGATTCCAACATCTTTGTTGATTTCTGTACCGCTTTTCAAGGTGATGGCTTGATATTGCTCCTTCCATCGGTTCCTTGGATTTAGTTCTGTGTTGCTGGGAAGATTACCTGGCGGTATGTAACTCTGAGTGTTGGCCAGTTGTCCCATTTGATTTTCCAGTGCTTTAATAGAGGCTGAATGGCTTTGATTCAATGTTATTTGATTTTGAACTATAGCTGTTAAAGCATCGTATTTTGCTTCTTGCTTCTTCAACTGGGCCAGCACTTCTATTATTCCTGGTTCTTTTTCATGCTCCTGGCCTTTGTTCTGTTGCTGGAATCCAGGTGGTGGATAGTTCTGTTGTTGGAATCCCGGTGGTGGATTGTTCTTTTTCCCTGAATTATTGCTCCATGAAAAATTTAGATGATTCCTCCACCCTGGGTTGTAGGTGTGGAATATAGATTGTTCCATTGTCTGTTGAAATTGTTGACATAATTCACCATTTCTTCAAGTTGGTTTGGTTCTGGTGCTCCTCCATATGGTGAACTTGTGGATCCACCATTAACTTTCATGTTAAGAGTTTCCAGACGGCGGTAACTAATTAATCCAAATTTTAATTAAAATAAGGGAGATTAATCTAATTCATTATATTAAAAGTCTCAACTTTTCACCCCAGCAGAATGAGATAACCTACCCATGCTGTAAATGATAACACATAAAATTTTATTAATTAAAGAAAAAGAAAATACAAGAAAACTTAAATAAATATACAAATACTTTCCTTTATGTTTTCATGGAGATATTCCTCCAAAGAAAGCATGGAAATTTTACAAAGTTTAGCTTGGTTTTATAGGAAAATCTAAAGGCTTCCACCAATTTCTCCACCAATTGCTCCACCAAACATGGCATGAAACATGGCACCAAACATGGCACCAAATCCGCCACCAAACATGGCACCAAATCCGCCACCAAACATGCTTGCATGTTTGGTGGAAGTTTGACAATTTTTATTATTTTATTTTATTTTTGAAAATGACTATAGTAATTACACAAAATACACTGGAATATTCATCAATTTCGGTCTTCCAAAATTTAGAATTTTAAAATATTTAAAACTTCAAAGTTGTAGATATTTGTGTCTCCTTTAATCTGGAAATCACATCCAGCTTGGAATTCAGTGCTGTGTTGGCTCCAACTTCATAAATTCCTGCAATTCTTTGGATCATGCTCCTTTCTATTGGCCATAAAGAATTGTTGTTGGCCATTTCTTCAATTAAGTCCCAGGCCTGATCTTCTCCTTTTGCCATCAAAGATCCTCCAGCAGCAGCATCAACTGTGGTTCTCATTATTCCAGAAAGTCCATTGTAGAAGGTTTGGACTTGTAGCCACTTTGCGATCTCATGATGAGGACATTTCCGGAGTAAATTTTTAAATCTTTCCCAAGCTTCACAAATGGATTCTGAATCTTGTTGCACGAAGGACGTGATGTCAATCCTCAACTTTGCAGTTCTGGCTGGTGGAAAGTACTTTGCAAGGAATTTGGATGGCTAGAGTGTTCCAAGTTGTGATGGAACCTGCTGGTAGTGAAAGTAGCCAAGCTTTAGCTCTGTCTTTCAAGGAGTATGGAAAAACCCGCAGTCTCTTTGCTTCTTCAGCTCCTCGGTTGTAATTGAAAGTGCCGCAAACTTCGAGGAAGTTGCTGATGTGGGTATTAGGATATTCAGTTGTATTTCCCCCAAACTGTACTGACTGCTGAATCATCTGGATGCATGTTTTGATGTCACCCGCATTTGCTGGTAGGGAGGAAGTATAATACAAGAAATGAGTCTGTCAACCACCGGAATGGTTCTGTCTCGAATTGGAATCGGTGGTGTAACGTTCAAAGGTTCAGGTTCCATGTTAATGTTGCTTCTTGGCCTTCTCGCCTTTCCCTTCTCAACTGTCTGATGGTTCTTTCAATTTCTGGGTCAAGCAATCGGAGTTCAAAGCTTGTGGTTCATCTTATGTAGTGTCTGAGAACCTGAAACACAATAAAACAAAAATAATAAGTAAAAAGAAAATTAGATACAAGTAACGTATCTAACCCCTAAACTAATAGTGAAAGATAAATAAGTCCCCGGCAACGGCGCCAAAAACTTGACCGGTGCTTACACACACACACGTATAACGCAACGCACATATCGTTCAAGTAGTATAAAAAGTATCGATCCCACGAGGACTTAATACCTAATCTATTAATTTTATGAGGTCAAATGATTACTAGTATCTAACAGGTTGATTGATTGATTTGAAATGGTGATGATTTTAAATTTAATAACAAGTAAATAAAATTGCATGAAAGTAGGTTTAAGAAAATTCAATATTAGGAAACTATCTAGGGTTGTGAATCTTTCTAATATCTTTTAAAAGATGAAGTGGTTATTTCATGTTTGTGTAATATATCGGTTTACTAACCTGGAACACTAAATTATGTGAAAGCCTCTGTCGATGGTCAGACACAAATACCCAGTATAACACAATTGAACCATATGTCTATGTCAACCAAATTACCTGGATTCATTAAGTTTAAGTTCTAATTATGGCTACCCCCGCCCGACAGGTATATGTCTATCTTTTAAGGAAATCTATTAAAGGGTTATCTATCCTCAAGGAAGATCGTGGGCTATTAAGTCTAAGGCTGAAACCTAAAATTCTTTTGTCAAGTTTATTTTAGATTTACCATATCAATCTTATTAGTGGCCAATTAACAAGACGCATTAGGCTTTAGACTTAATAAGTAAACCTTTAAATTACCCAAACTATAAAATAACCCCTTATAAACCGGTGATATTGGATTTCATCACAACCCCAGATAACTGGCTTAGTTACGACACATATTTACGGGTAGTAAAAACTTAAATAAAATAAAAGACATAAAGTAAAATGCTGAAAAGTAAATTGCTGAAAAGTAAATGACGGAAAGTAAATGCTGAAATTAAATACTGAAAATTAAATGCTGAAAAGTAAATACTGAAAGTAAATTACTGAAAATTAAATGCTAAAAGTAAATTGCTGAAAGTAAATTGCTGAAAGTAAATTGCTGAAAAATAAATGCTGAAAGTAAATTGCTAAAAAGTAAATGCTGAAAGTAAATTGCTGAAAGTAAATTGCTGAAAAGTAAATTGTTGAAAAGTAAATAAAGTAAAAGTACAATAAAAGAAAATGCTGAGGTAAAATGATCCACTTTTATTACTTCTATTTTAGATATCTCCCTTAATATAATATATTAACTTTGCATGATAATTACCAACCAATCATATAAGTGGTATCTAGATTAAGTCAAATTAATAATTAATTACCAACCGACCAATCAGGCGGTATCCAGTTTAGTCAAGTTAAAACCAATTTAAATAATTACCAACCGACCAATATGGCGGTATCCTCGTTAATTCAGGTTTTAACTAGTTTATATATTATAATTATGAGAGATTAATCTAAATATTAGTTATAAAAGTTTTACATTTTACCCCAGCAAATGGGAGTTACCTCCTCATTACTGAAAAGTAAAAACTGAAAATTAAAGAAAGAAAAGTATTGTGCGTAAAAGTAAATTGCGGAAAGTAAAAACTGAAAAATAAAGAAAAGAAAGTGCGAAAGCGGAAATTAATTACTGAAAGCTGTAAATAAACAAAGAAGATACAATCTTCTTAGTATTCTTAAGGAATTCCTTAGAAGAAAGTATGAATTTACAAATGAAATGGCTTGGTATTTATTGGTAAAATTTTGCCTCCATCAAATCATCCACCAAATCCATTATTAATTGCTCCACTAATTGCTCCACTAATTGCTCCACCAAATCCATTATTAATTGCTCCACTAATTGCTTATCATTTTTTGTGGTGATTTGATAATTTTTATTATTTATTTATTAATTTATTTTTTGCTTTGAAAATGACTTTAATAATTACACACAACACACTTTTGGATGGTTCGTCAATTACGGGCATGAAATATTCAGAATTAGAAATTATTTTATTTTTCAAAGTTGTATATCTTTGAGTCTTCGTTAATCTGGAACTTGAATCAGCTCAATCCGATATAGGAGTAAGATGTTATGTCCAAAATACGACAGATGTGCAAAATTGGAATTTCCAAAACTGCACTTCGTTAAAACGCCCTTTCAAGTTTCCAATCTCCAAAATTAATATGTCAAGTCCAATTTTTGCCCTTATTTGACCCATATTTCGTCCTAAATGATTTCATTGTGTCCCAATAATATTTTATTTGCAAAATAAACTAAAACACATCAAAACATTCATCAAACCCGAGAAACTAAACAAAATATTAAGTAAAAGGGGCGGTAAATATTGATATATTTTATGCTCATCAGCCGGGACACGTGGACCAATCAGAGAAGTTTTGCTAAAATGCGTCGTCTGCTAACGTACACCGAATCTGCTAACGTGTGTCTGCCACGTGTCAACATCATAGCAAATCATGCTAACGTGCACCTGACACGTGTCACCATCACATGCTGCCGACAATCGCCATCACCACGTGTCGCCTATGTGTCATCCACATGTCAGCAATGTGGCGTCCACATCAGTCACATGCCAAGTCAGCTTACCACGTGTCAGCCACGTCATCATCAACCAATAATCTTATGCCACGTGTCATAATCACATGGTGCCGACAATCAACATCACCACATCATTGCCACATCAGCACAATCATTGAGTTGCTGACGCCCTCTGCCACATGTCACCTTATCGCGAATCCAAGTGCCACGTGTCGCCACCTCCGCGTTCCAAGCCGCAAATCACGGCGCGTCGCGACGCCCCCAGCCTATTGGTGCCTGTAAATTCAGCTCAATTTCAGAATTCAAATCATGCCTTCCTTAGGTTTTGTAAGGACTTTAAGGATTGCATCTTATTTGTTTAAGTTTTTATAATTTAAATTAAGCATTTTTACTTTTAGTACTTTTAATTATGCACTTTTACTTTCTGTAATAAATTTTATTTTATTTTCTTTTATGTTCAGTAGTTAATTTACTGCTTGGGAAGGGTGAAGTTTTTTAATTTTATAATTTAGATTAATCTCCCTTAATTATAATATATAAACTAGTTAAAATCTGACTTAATGATGATACTGCCATATTGGTCGGTTGGTAATTACTGAAATTGATTTTAACCTGACTAAATTGGATACTGTCATATTGGTCGGTTGGTAATTAATTATAAATTTGACTTAATCCGGATACCGCCATATTGGTCGGTTGGTAATTATCACGTAAAATTTATATATTATAATAAGGGAGATTTCTAAATTAGAAATAGTAAAGGTAGATTAATCTCACTTTAAATTATAATATGGAAATTGTAATTTAATAATATGGATTAAAAGTTGATACCGCCTATATGGTTGGTTTTAATTATGTAACATAATATGACACCGCTTATAGGACGGCCTTTAAGTGACAGATGATTACCGCCTATATGGCTGGTTTATGGATAAATAATAACTCCGCCTTTATGGCTGGTTCAACTAAATTGGGTAATACTGGCAATTTCCATATTATAATAAAGTGAGATTTCTAAAGGTAGATCCTTTAACCCCCATCATTTTATTTTTATTTTAGGGAAGTGATGAAACACAATATTTACATACTTAATAATTAGATTTTATAATGGGTAATTCTTTAGTTTGTTTATTGAATCTTAAGTTTAATGCTTCTTGTTGCCTGATCACCAATAAGATTGATGTGGTAAACTTAAAATGAACTTGGAAAATGGATTTTAGGTTTCAGCCTTAGATTCAATAGCCCACGATCTTCCTTGAGGATGGATAACCCTTTAATAGATTTCCTTACAGGATAGACATATACTTGTCGGGCGGGGGTAGCCATAATTGGAACTTGAACTTAATGAATTCAAATAATTCGGTTAACATATACATATGATTAATTGGGTTATTTGGGTATTTGTGTCTGACCATCGACAGAGGCTTTTGCATAACTTTGTGTTCCAGGTTAGCAAATTAATTTATTACACATATATAAGAAAACCAATTCATCATTATAATAATATTGTGTGGAGTCACGACCCTAGATATTTGTGTCTTTTATTTATTTTCCTTAGTATTTTCTTTTCTATTTTTATTTATTTATTTGTTCAGCAAATCCACATTCAACCAACCAAAAGTAATCATTCTCTTCTCCCTTTTAATTAGATACTTGTAAATAAATAGTATCAATAATTAATAACAACAGTAGGAATTAAGTCCTCGTGGGATCGATATTAGCGATGTAAGTATCAGGTTAAGACCAAATACACCTACCCTGATTCGGACTTCCATAGATACATAGTCATACTACCAATGGAATTCTGAGGGGTCTATCCAGAGCGAAACTGTTTCTGTACCATCGGTAAACACAACCTCCTATTACACTTGCATAAGTATCAAATACTTAAATATATGATAACTATGCTGTTACGCTCCCACAATGCGCACAAGTGCAATACTAGTCTATTCCGCATTATCGATGTCCAATCTCGATAATACTACGACTAGGGATATTTTAATGATTAAACCTAAGTGGATTGATACTGTCTCATATCTTATTAATCTGGTACTAATCATATGGACTTTTATCATTTATGTATCTTGGTAATCCAATTACAAATGATAAAAGAGCAATTTCCTTTGTCACATAGTTCATTTGTACAACAACACCATGTTCTGTATAAATAGTGATGCTATGGGTCATAATTGTCCAACATTCTCCCACTTGGCCTATAGCCAACACTCAAGTGTCCTACACTTGAACTATGTACGGGTTGCTCAACCTTCTGCTGAGAAACTGATTCCGTCAGCGGATTTGCAAGGTTATCATCTGATGCGATTTATTCGATCATCACATTGCCACGATGTATGATTCGACGAATCAGATGAAATAATTGAAGTATTTATTTGGATCGTTGATGAGACCATTAATTCTTTAGCCTGTGTTGTAGCCTAGCTCAGCTGCTAACAGAACTACTCCTAATCCGATTAGGATTATTATAGATCCAAATTGCTTCTATTGCTGCCTCAGCTGCAACAATATTCCATTTTTGTTGTTTATTCGTCAACAGTATCTTGCTTGGAAGATTTCTAGCTCACTATTCCGTTATTCAAACTATATAGTACCTTTATTACAACTTATAGTCGTTTTTATCGATTTGGAAACTTGCAGCAGTGAACCCAGTCACTTCAAGTTCTCATTCTCCATAGCTTAAGAAAGCATCATTAGTTTGTCTAAGATACTTCAAGATGTTCTTAACATCAATCCAATGACCATCACATGGATTGGCCTGATTGTGACTACATATACTCAAAGCATATGAGACACCAGGTCGTGTACATATCTTTCATTGTACGAGTTCTCGGAGAGTGCCAACAACTTTTAGATCTATCCCAATAGATCCTTATTCCTAGAATAAAGGTTGTCTCTCCCAAGTATTCTACAGAGAATTTCATGAAAGCCAAGCTTTCACCGACTGTATTATGGGAATATCATTTCCAAGAAATGATATATCATCATTATATAGGACAATCACTGTCACTGCGCTCCCACTAACCTCCTTATATACACAAGAATCATTTTAGTTTTGAATTAAATCATATACCATTATGATTACATCAAAACGATAGTTTCAAGAACCCAATGCTTGCTTCAATCCATAAATGGATCGATTTAACTTGCAAAACTTGTTTGCTTGTTTTGGTACGACAAAACCGTCAGGATGTTGTAAACATCCTCCAAAAGGTTTCTGTTTAAGGAAAGCGATTTTGACATTCAGCTGTCATATTTCATAAATGAGGTATTCCTCTTAGGAAAATCGCATGGAGAGCAACAATTACATTGTTCTCTTGTGAGTTGTATAAGTATTATACTTTGGTTTACCTAGGATAACCTACAAATTAGGCACTTATCCGATTTGGGTTCTAGTTTGGTATCATCCAAACATATGCCTAGTATTCCCAAATCATCAGGAATGAGAAAACCCGGTTTCTTTCCTATTCATATCTAATATGAAGTCTGTCTAATATATTTTCATGGAACCTTATTCAAAATAAGTATTGCACTGTTTAATGCGTATCCCTGGTGTTGGTTTCTATAATTAGTCCCAAGGAAAGATTAAGCAATAGAAATACAATAACATACATGCAAAGCTTGAAGGATGGCGGAAACACTACTTACAAAGCTATGTGATGAAAATGGTGATGAGGATCCTTGAGCCTCCAAGGATGAAGTTTCCGGCCAAGCAAGAAGATGGAGAGAAGCTTCAAATCTTTGAGTATTCCAAGCTCCAAATGCGTTTCCCTATCACCTCTTTTGATCCTTGCTTGTGCTAGCAAAATTGGAGAATGAGAAAACAATTTTCTCCTTGTGTATGCAGCTCACGGCGTGAGCAAGAGAGAAAGAAGAGGAGAGTGTTTCACTTTTAATTTTGTTCCCTTTTTGCATGCCAAAACCGTGAGTCACAAAAGAAATGAAAAGTGATATGATATGATATCTAATACCAAAAGAATTTTTTAATGCAAAAAATCCTTCAAAACCGTGCATGGCTTTCCTCCAAAATGAAATCCATCATTTGCCATCATTACCACACTTTGAGATTAGAGACAATGTATCATCCCTCAAAGGTGACTAGATACATCCACAATCTATTCGTATTAAGTAATGAGATATCGCGATGTGATTTACGGATATCACTCGATTCAAAATACGAATGTGTCCGCAAGCACTTTCGGGCTCGGTTTCGTTAATTCCGAATTAACGAATTTCCGTTGCGACGTGAATTAAATAATTACGCCTTGCGAAATTACTATTCAGTTCGCTAATGAATTAATTCTAAATTAATTCGTTTGCCCGAATTAAAATCCGATTTTAATTCCGCGTCGAAATCTAATTTCGTTTAATAAAATATCGAATATATTATTTTATCGATTAATTCCAAATTAATCGATCTCTCTCTCTCCTAATAAGGCATTTATCCAAGATAAAGTTTCTCCGCATTAATCCAAGATTAATAAGGTTCGATCAAACGTCATAGGTGAATCTTCAGGAAGCGACCCAAGAGATCTCCGGATATGTTGGCAGTAATACGGTCGTTGGATAATCCAAACACGTACGTACCTCGTACTACGTTTTTACCGATTCACAAGACAAGGTTGGCTTCTAGCAAAGCGCCATGCCTACCCAATTCTCCAGAAATATTCTACTGGAATATTAGATCTATATCAAGCGTAGTATACCGTAGTATCGCGTACATCGATCCAGTATCGAACGATCACATGTTAGGCCTGGGGCTGGAAGTGTGTCTGCCCCGTACGAAACATATATCGGACATCAAACAACTAGTCTCTTTAAATCGGACAATCCTGACCTAGTCATATTGTCCCGACGGTTGCAACCTTTATAGAGTTCTAGTTATGTGTCCTGCGCGATCATCAACTCCATATGTCGAAGTGATACTTCCATTTGACATCACACCCAGTACACTACGATTCCTGATAAACCCAGAAGTGGTGAACACAGAACCGGTTAAAGTCCCCAACCACCAAAACCAAAGTTTACCGATTGTCGCAAGTACTACTAGCGATGCAAGTCTCAGGTTAAGACCATATACACCTACCCTGATGCGGCCTCCCATAGACACGCAGACATACTACCAATGGGATTCCGCGGGGTCTATCCAGAGCGAAGCTATTTTCCGTACCATCGGTAAAACACAACCTCCTATCGCACTTGCATAAGTATCCAATACTTAAATATATGAGAACTATGCTGTTGTGCCCTCACAACATGCACAAATGCAATACTAGTCAATTCCGCATTATCGATGTCCGATCTCGATAATAACTACTCCGACTAGGGATATTTAATGATTAAACCTTTTATACTGATACTGTCTCATATCATCTCAATACGGAACTAATCATACGGACTTTTGCCATTAATATATCAAAGTAAATAATTTTACAAAACGGCAAAAGGCAATTTCATTATCACATAGTTATTTTGTACAATAATACAAAATCATTTACAAACAGTGACGCTATGGGTCATAATGTCTAACAATCTCCCACTTGGCCTATAGCCAGTCACTCAAGCATCTAATACCTGAACTATTGATATGTCGTTCAAACACTTGCGGATAAACAGCCTTCGTCAGCGGATCTGCAATGTTGTTATCTGATGCGACCTTCTCGATCTTTACATCGCCACGATGTATAATTTCCCGAATCAGATGGTAACACCGAAGAACATGCTTGGATCGTTGATGAGACCTTGGTCCTTAGCTTGTACTATAGCCCCGTTATTGTCACAATAAATGGAACGGGCTCAGCTGCTAATGGAACTACTCCTAATCCAATTAGGAACTTTCGGATCCAAACTGCCTCCTTTGCTGCTTCGACGCAGCAATGTACTCCGCTTCAGTTGTTGAATCGGCAACAATATCTTGCTTAAAGATTTCCAGCTCACCGCCCCGTTATTCAAACAAAAAATGTACCCGGATTGCGACTTGAAGTCGTCCTTGTCGGTTTGGAAACTTGCATCAGCATACCCAGATACCACAAGATCTCCTTCTCCTGTAATTAAGAAAGCATCCTTAGTTCGTCTAAGATACTTAAGGATATTCTTAACTGCCATCCAGTGACCTTCACCTGGATCGGCCTGATAGCGACGCACATGCTCAAAGCATATGACACATCAGGTCGTGTACATTCATGGCATACATGATCGATCCGACTGCCAAGGCGAAGGTATCCGACTCATGTTATCTCTCTCTTC
>SKCR01050364.1:0-38761 GCA_019454045.1 Zanthoxylum bungeanum
TCACCAAAATCGGACATCGGACGAGAAAGTTACGTCTACAATACGAAGACTGTGTAAATCCCGCCACTGCTAATGCACCATTTGGAAATAAAGCCGAAAATAAATCAAGGCAGCCCATGCACGTCCAAAACCCATTTCATTCTTGATTTAGACATAATAAATCCTTCATATAAAGTCTCATGCATGGACCAAACTCCAAACTCCACCCAAGGAATCTTCCAAATCCACCAAAATGGCCTAAATACACCAATCTGACCAAGCCATGCAATCGGCCACAACTTCAAGTTAACTTGGCCCAACAAACAGAACTCATTCTGGATCACATCACATATTCCTTTATGCCATATGAAAATATTAGAAACTAACAGTTGTTTTGACTTTAGATCGACGTCAGGATACTCGACGATCCTTCACACCGTGTACAGCTCTCGATTTGCCATAACACTGTGAGTGGATGCTTTGTTTTATGTTTTCTTGACTTATGCTTTAAAATTCTTTTCATGTTTTGAGGTTTTAAATTGATTAAGGATATGCATGAAGATTATATATTTCCGTCTCAGCGTTTGTTTACTGTTGGAAAATGCTTATTCATAAGCATTTTGAGGCACAATTTCAAGCATGGTCCACTTCGTGTTAGTGGTTGTTATTGAATGATTCGGATACTCCTCCGTGAGTAGTTCGAAATGGTATATTCATATGCTTAAAATGGTGCTTGGGTGAATGAGAAATTGTTGCTCAAAGTTCACCCATTAGTGTTGGAAAATAAAGAAAAGTAAGCTTGTCCCATATGGGAAAGCTATAGAGGGAATATTATGCTTATATATGATTGCTCATATGTAGATGGGTAAGAGTTGTAAGGATAAAGGCTCTCTCTACGTGCGCGGGGGGGGGGGGGGTGCAAATCAAATCCGAATCAAGCTTGGCTCGTGTGCACCCGCGTGTCCTGCGTACACGAATGCCGGACCAAAATGTGCAGGCCCGGCCCAACCGAATTTTTACTTGTCTCTTTATTTTCCCAAGCCTTTTAAAGTTCCATAACAGTTGAATTAATGATATTAATCAACTTGGTGGTTAAGCAATGGAAGGTCTCTCATCATCAATGTGATTAATACATGTGATAACATGTTCCTTTATTTGAAGTGTGATAGTTGGGGGATAGAAACAACACAAAAATACAGTTCACAAGACAGTGTCGTTTTCTTTGTTTTTCATCTTATTTGGGAAGAGTTCAAACGCTTTAGAGGTTCGTTGGATACGAGTTCGGTGGTGCCCTTACTCGTACGGTTTTTCGTTGTATCCTGGGAAATAATCGTCTCGTGTTCTACTGCACCTACGGTGGGAGGCGAATTTGTTTTAAGGAAATTGTTGGCATCAACAAGCCTCGAATTTCTCTCTGTTTCGTTCGATACTGCACAGCCTCCGTTCTGAATTGTTCCTGTCGCTAGTTCATAATTGCTCAGTTGTATTCGCTCCTTTAGCTTTGTTATTTTCATTATTGTTGCTTAGTTATTACCGATACTTTATTGTACCATCCGTGTTCTGTTTTACTGTTGTTCATTGTCCTTTGTAAGAACACAATAACAAATTATTTGTAATAGTCTTAAAACAAATTCTGACTCTGTGGATATGGAAAACAGTCCAAACACAGTAGATCCGAATATGGCAGCCTCTTCGGCTGGCCAGAATATTGTGGCAGCCCCCGTGGCTGGCCAAAGTGCAGTGGCAGCCCCTTCGGCTGGCCAACTTGCTTCAGCCTCTGGGCTTAATATGGCAGCCGATGTGGCTAGCCAATGTGTTGTTGCCTCTGTGGCTAGACAACATGTTGGACATATAAGCCATGTCAACCCTACTGCGGAAAAACCTGAAAAATTCAGTGTACAAAATTTTAAACGATGGCAACAGAAAATGTTTTTCTACTTGACCACGTTGAACCTTGCGAGGTTTCTAAAGGAAGATGCTCCTGTACCCGCGGAGGGTGAGATTGATATCCAAGTGATCAGTGCGATCGATGCTTGGAAACATTCTGAATTCCTATGTAGGAATTATGTGCTGAATGGGCTAAGTGATTCCTTGTACAGTGTGTACGCCGGAATGAAAACAGCAAAAGGTTTTTGGGAATCTTTAGATCGAAAATATAAAACTGAGGATGCCGGTACTAAGAAATTTGTCGTGAGCCGTTTCCTTGATTTTAAGATGGTTGATTCTAAAACTGTGTTAAGCCAAGTACAAGAACTGCAGATTATTCTAGCAGAAATTCATGCTAAAGGGATGAGTTTAAGTGAAACATTCCAAGTAGCCTCGATAATTGAGAAACTACCACCTGGTTGGAAAGATTTCAAAAATTATCTAAAACATAAGCAAAAGAGATGAGCATTGAAGACCTGGTTCTTAAGCTCAGAATTGAAGAAGATAATCGAGTATCTGACAAGAGAGGAATATCTCATGAGGCCAAAGCAAATGTTGTTGAACATGGCCATAAGAACAAGAACCCTAAGAACAAAGGGTCAAAGATGGGCCCTAAAGGAGGAGTTTCCAAGAAATCCAAATTTCAAGGAAGATGCTTCAACTGTGACAAAATGGGTCACAAGTCTTCTGAGTACAGACTGCCGAAGAAGAAAAAGAATCAAGAGGCTAATGTGATGGAAAATATGACTCAAGATGTTTCAGACATTAACCTTTCAGTTGTGGTTTCTGAGGTGAATCTGGTGGGTTCTAACCCAAGAGAGTGGTGGATTGACACTGGTGCCACTCGACATGTGTGCTCGGACAAGAGCATGTTCTCTTCATTTGAGCCTACTGGTAATGGGGAAAAATTATACATGGGAAATTCAGCAACATCTGAGATTGAAGGTCAAGGCAAGGTGATTCTGAAATGACCTCTGGGAAAGAGTTGACTTTGAACAACGTTCTATATGTACCAGAAATACGGAAGAATCTTGTGTCTGGATCACTTCTGAACAAGCACGGATTCCGGATGGTGTTTGAGTCTGATAAAGTAGTTTTAACTAAAAATGGGATGTATGTGGGAAAATGGTATGTAACTGATGGGCTCTTTAAGCTCAATGTAATGGTTGTTAAACCTACGAATATCAATAAAGCTAGTTCTTCTGCTTATATTGTTGAGTACTCTAATCTATGGCATGGTAGATTAGGACATGTTAATTTTAATTCATTACGGAAATTAATTAACATGAACCACATTCCCAATTTTAAAATTGATAACAAACATAAGTGTGATACTTGTGTTGAGGCAAAACTGACTAGATCATCTTTTCATAGTATTGAAAGAAACTCTGAACCTCTTGATCTAATTCATACCGATGTATGTGATTTCAATTCAATACAATCAAGAGGCGATAATAAATATTTTATTACCTTTATTGATGATTGCACAAGATTTTGCTATGTGTATTTGATGAAAAGCAAGGACGAAGCTATAGAGAAATTTGTTCTCTATAAGAATGAAGTTGAGAATCAACTGAATAAAAGAATTAAGGAGTTTGAGAAGTGATCGTGGTGGTGAGTATGTTTTCCCTTTTGAATCACTTTGTGAACAAAATGGAATCATACATCAAACCACAGCTCCTTATTCACCTCAATCCAATGGGATTGCAGAACGGAAGAATCGTACCTTGAAAGAGATGATGAACGCTATGTTAATCAGCTCTGGCTTACCTCATAATATGTGGGGAGAATCTGTCTTATCAACTAATTACCTTTTAAATAAGGTACCACGGAAAGAAGTAGGGAAAACTCCTTATGAAATGTGGAAAGGAAGAGTACCTTCCTATAAATTCCTACTACGAGTGTGGGGTGTTCTTGCTAAGGTAGTCATTCCTCCACCTAAAAAGGTGAAGATGGGACCAAAAACTATTGATTGCATTTTCATAGGATATGCACATAACTGTAATGCTTATTGATTTCTTGTGCATGAGTCTAATATACCAGATATTCACAAGAATACGATAATGGAGTCGAGAAATGCATCCTTTTTCGAATATGTTTTTCCTTGTAAAACTAATTCGAATTCAAATGTGCACAAACGGGCACATGAGACTATAATTGAAGATAGTCAGGACCGAGAAAAAATAAATGTTCCAGAGGATCAACAAGTTGTTGAACTTGAACCAAGACGTAGCAAAAGAGCTAGAACCGAAAAATCATTTGGTCCAGATTTTCTGACATTTTTGCTAGAAAATGATCCTCAAAGCTATAACGAAGCTGTAAGGTCACCTGATGGTGCTTTGTGGAAAGATGCCATCAATAGTGAAATTGAATCCATCTTACAAAATCACCATGGGAGTTAGTGGATCTTCCTCCAGGATGTAAACCTTTAGGGTCCAAGTGGATTTTCAAAAAGAAAATAAAGGCAGATGGATCAATTGACAAGTACAAAGCAAGACTTGTAATTAAAGGTTACAGACAACGTGAAAGTCTTGATTACTTTGATACTTATTCTCCTGTAACGAGAATAAATTCCATAAGGATGATAATAGCTATTGCAGCTTTGCGCAATCTTGAGGTATATCAGATGGATGTGAAAACAGCCTTTCTAAATGGAGATTTAGATGAAGAAATTTACATGGAACAACCTGAAGGCTTTATAGCTCCAGGACAAGAAAAGAAAGTTTGTAAGTTGGTTAAATCCTTGTATGGATTAAAACAAGCTCCGAAACAGTGGCATAAAAAGTTTGATGACACCATGTTAGCAAATGGTTTCAAAATCAATGAGTGTGATAAATGCATTTATGTCAGAGAGACAGAAGTTGGATATGTCATTTTATGTCTCTACGTTGATGACATATTGATTGTCGGGAGTAATCTTAAAATGGTGAAATCTACCAAGAATATGCTGAAATCCAAGTTTGACATGAAAGACATGGGTTTAGCAGATGTCATTCTGGGAATAAAGATCTCGAGAAGTCCTGATGGACTTATTCTTGATCAGTCACACTATGTGGACAAGATTCTTGGTAAATTTAACAATGATGATTCTACTGTGGCTAGAACTCCTTTAGATGTGAGTCTACACCTATCAAAGAATAGGGGACAGGGTATATCTCAAGTAGAATACTCTAGAGTGATCGGGAGTTTGATGTATCTATCGAGTTGTACAAGGTCTGATATAGCCTGTACAGTAAACAAGCTCAGCAGATATACGAGTAATCCAGGGGTTTGATCACTGGAAAGCAATAGTGAGAGTACTTAGGTACTTACGTTTTACTCGTAATTATGGGTTGCACTATCATAGATATCCAGCTGTAGTCGAAGGATACATTGATGCTAATTGGATATCTGACATGAAAGACTCAAAGTCTACCAGTGGCTATGTTTACACTAGCAGGTGCAGCTATATCATGGAAATCCTCCAAACAGACTGTGATAGCCAGATCTACAATGGAATCAGAATTCATTGCATTAGACAAGTGTGCTGAAGAAGCAGAATGGCTTCGAAATTTTCTAGAGGATATTCCAAGTTGGCCTAAGCCAGTGCCAGCAATTTGCATTCATTGCGATAGTCAATCTGCAATTGGAAGGGCACATAACAATATGTATAATGGTAAGTCTAGACATATTCGTCGTAGACACAATACCGTTAGACAATTACTCTCTACTGGAGTTATTTCGATTGACTATGTAAAGTCAAAGGATAACATTGCGGATCCGCTAACCAAATGGTTAAATAGAGAGTTGGTTGTGAAATCATCGAGGGGAATGAGACTAAACCCCATTAGATAAATGTTTATTACGAAGGAAAACCCAACCTTGTTGACTGGAGATCCCAAGATCTAGGTTCAATGGGACAACCTACTCGTAAAAGACATAATTGGTTCACTGTGGGGGGTTTACCCTCTAGTCCATTCCTATGGTGAAATGAAATAGTGATGCTCGTATGGATTGAGGTTAAGCAAGGCTTTTAATGATTCTTATGCGTCGGGAATCCGAACAGAGTATTACGAGATGCTCTTAAATAAGAAATCACCTATGTGAGAGAGAAGTGGGGCCGCTTCAAAGGGAATTGTACGGGGCACAATTCTTAGAAACTCTTGCAGAACCAGGTTGATGTTCATGGCCAAAATGAGCATAACAATGAGAACTCAGATGTGTTAGGTAAAACATCTGTGTGATATATGTTCTCCATTTACATGAACGGCAGTACAGTTCAATGACATCGCGTCCACTGTCAGCCAGTAAATGAGATATATTTTCACAATGGAAGGTTCAAAGGCTGAGGCCTACCTATCCTATGCAGGTTGTTGAACCGTTGAACTCTTCTAGGTCAAAATAAAATATTTTATAAAATAATTTTATTCGACGTTTTTCGCCAATTTCATTCATGTGGGGGATTGTTGGAAAATGCTTATTCATAAGCATTTTGAGGCACAATTTCAAGCATGGTCCACTTCGTGTTAGTGGTTGTTATTGAATGATTCGGATACTCCTCCGTGAGTAGTTCGAAATGGTATATTCATATGCTTAAAATGGTGCTTGGGTGAATGAGAAATTGTTGCTCAAAGTTCACCCATTGGTGTTGGAAAATAAAGAAAAGTAAGCTTGTCCCATATGGGAAAGCTATAGAGGGAATATTATGCTTATATATGATTGCTCATATGTAGATGGGTAAGAGTTGTAAGGATAGAGGCTCTCTCTACGTGCGCGGGGGGGGGGGGGGGGGGGTGCAAATCAAATCCGAATCAAGCTTGGCTCGTGTGCACCCGCGTGTCCTGCGTACACGAATGCCGGACCAAAATGTGCAGGCCCGGCCCAACCGAATTTTTACTTGTCTCTTTATTTTCCCAAGCCTTTTAAAGTTCCATAACAGTTGAATTAATGATATTAATCAACTTGGTGGTTAAAAGCAATGGAAGGTCTCCCACTCATGTGATTAATTGACATGTTAATTTCCTTTATTTGAAGTGTGATTTCCGTTTTTGGGGATAAAAAACACAAAAATACAGTTCACAAGACAGTGTCGTTTTTCTTTGTTTTTCATCTTATTTGGGAAGAGTTCAAACGCTTTAGAGGTTCGTTGGATACGAGTTCGGTGGTGCCCTTACTCGTACGGTTTTTCGTTGTATCCTGGGAAACAATCGTCTCGTGTTCTACTGCACCTACGGTTGGAGGCGAATTTGTTTTAAGGAAATTGTTGGCATCAACAAGCCTCGAATTTCTCTATGTTTCGTTCGATACTGCACAGCCTCGTTCTGAATTGTTCCTGTCGCTAGTTCATAATTGCTCAGTTGTATTCGCTTTTTAGCTTTGTTATTTTCATTATTGTTGCTTAGTTACTACCGATACTTTATTGTACCATCTGTGTTTGTTTTTACTGTTGTTCATTGTCCTTTGTAAGAACCAGTAACAAATTATTTGTAATATTTACTACTTTTATGATTTCTGAACTATCTATATGATTTCGCTGAGATGATCGATTAATGATATGTTTCCGCCCCGACGCTTATTGCATGTTTTATATTTTTATGACTCATCATATGTTTCCGCCGGGGTGCTTGTTAGGGTCTTGTCCATCTGAAATGGTATGATCTGCTACCTTGTCGACATGGATTGTTCATTCCTCGCTCAGTCTATGCGCGCGACTTGGGCGTTGAGCGCTTGATATGTTCTTGACGATGCATGCATGAAAATGGTTTACAGATATGTTTTGGATTTTTCTTATGGTTTTGTTATTTAAAATCCACTCACCAGGTCGTTCAAACAATCTGACCCCCCTCCCCCCACTCCCAGATTCTTTGTTTTGCAGGTTTACCCGGAGGACGAGTTCGAGGGGATGGATACTGATGACAGTCACTAGGGTGTTTGGGTCCAACAGATTCAGTACAGAGTTATAGTCTAGTCAGAGTCATAGCAGAGTTGCATGCACACACTAGTATTGTATGAGTCGTTGTAATAAACCAAAAGTGTCCAGTACAGGTCGTAAAGAGAAGTACATTTGGGTTACTGTTAAAGTATTAAATTACATTGCATGTTGTTGAATTATGGTTTCGTCCAGCCATCCAGGAAATGAAATGAAAGATTTTACGGAAGATTACAGGATCAAGTTAATCAATTCCACTCCTCACTACTCATAGGCCAATGGGCAAGCAAGAGTTTCAAACAAAGTGCTCATTGACATCCTGCTGAAAATGACTAAGGAAAACTCAAGAGATTAGCACATGATCATCTTAGAAACTCTTTGGGCATACAGAACTTCGAAGAAGAGTGCAATAAGTGTAAGCCTAATCTCCCTCACATTTGGCCGTTACCGAGCCTAATGGAACCGTTATTACTAGTAGTGATGTTGTTGGAGCCATGGCAATAGGCAACACTAACTAAGGAAGCGCTGGCGTTGCTTCTACTAGTAGAACAAGCGGAGGAGGAGTGACTGACCTTGAAGCGCGCGTGACTGAGGAGGAAACAACGCTTGGTGGAGTCGCGACCAAGAGCGTTGAAGCTCCTGGGGAGCGCCCTGATGTTACAGTGGCTAGTGGAGCGTGCGTCGGGAGAGGTTGTTTCAGTGGTGGAGCGACTAATGGAGAAGGAGGCATGGTTGCTGCAGTTGAGGTAAAGAACGTATAACATGACTAAAGAATGGGCGAGCTTGTGATGGAGACACGACAGTGGTTGCACGAGTGGGTTGGACTAATATCCTTTCATTTTAATCACCTTTATCTCGATTAAGATTTAACCAAGATAAATCCAATGTCCTTTATCTTAACAATACATTAATAAATTTGATGAGTGACTTTTGTGTTGTCAGGATAATGATTATTGGATTTATCTTGACTAAATCCTAACCCTTAAAATGAGATACAAGAGATAGAATGAAATGATGGTAGCACGAGCTGATGCGTGGAGGAATGTGTCGCGCACACTGGTGGTGATGACAGCGACGTCGTGGTTGAGCTTGATAGAACAGTGTGCGTGACTGGGTTCGCTGGGCTTGATAACGGCGATGCCGACAAAGAATGAGCCATGGCGGGTGCGTGGTTGATTTCGATGAAGAATAAGCTATGGCAGTGGAGGAAGCCATATAGGCTGTGAGTGGAGGAGAGGATTTGGTGAAGAATATGGATTTTGACTTAGTCTTCCTAAATTAGAGATTTTGAAATTAGGGGTCCTTGTTGACTTAAATTAAAATTTGGGCTAACTTTCGAAGTTTTGGAAATTGAGGGGAGGATTTGAAAGATTATCTTTAGCATTCAAGGAGCAATATCATTGGCAATTGTCCTGATACTATTCCGCATCAAAGTTAGAAAAAATTACTTGGGGTTTTTGAGATTTTATTGGGACAAAAATAAATGAAAAAAAATTATGAGAAGAACCAAGAATGAATAAGTTTAAATACATTCAAATTGACTCATTGAGCTGAAACATGCGAGGATAAAAAATAATTACAGTCCAATTAGAACTGTTCAAGACCAATTTGCTTAAGGAGTCCATATTTGAATCAAGTAGGAAATTACTATTTTTATATATGAGAAAAATAAATAAGTAGGAAAATATTAAGGGTATAGGCTACTCCCCAAACGGACATGCTTCATGAAGTGGAGGAATATGGGGAGTTGAGGGAGGAAGTTAGCAGAACATGTATGAAGTTAAGAAGTAATTAGAGAGAATTGTTTTTCAGAAACTATAAAAACCAAAGGAGAGCAAGAGAGAGACTCTTCTCCAACACATCGATCGAAAAACTCAACATGTCTTCTTTTAATTATTTTCCTGTAGCTAAATATTTGTTAAGCTCTCTTTTTGTAATAAGGACTTTTTTAATTCTAGTAAAGCTCATACTTAGTAGTTTGCAATTTCTTTCTCTATAATTAGATTTCAATTCTAGTAAAGATATCATTTCCAATAACTCTTAATTTCTTGTCTTTTATTAGCATCCGCCTACAATCTAATTACATATCCCTTGCACGTTTTAGAAAGCTTGTTATTTTTTACAATCGTTTGATTAGAAGTCATTTTATAATATTAATGATTCATTCATCTGACACCCAACAATACCGGAAAATAAATAGATATGATGACTTTTTTATTCTAATTCTTAGCCACCAAGTATGCTCGAACTCTTGGCAAGAGGTCAAATTAAGCTAGCTATCCATTAAATTACATATCTATATCGAGGGACAAGTATAAATGTATATAGATAATAGCCACCGTGGTTTGTTATAAAAAAAGAAAAACAAAAAGAAAAAAAAAACCCGAAATATAGGAAATTCAAGAAAAGTCGATAAAATCTATAAAACTAGAAACACCCTTTAATATATATTTTTTTCCATCGCATGTCCCATGCCGCACTTGATACACACGTTTATATGTAACTTGGTTCGAAAGTAACCATGAACCACAAATTTCATTTTTTAACGAAATACCTAAAACACCCTCCAAAGACAAACAATCTACGTTGAACAGCAGTGGCAATTTCGGTAATTTTCCTATCCAATAACATTTTACATGGCCAATGAAATATTGGCCGCCTCTCTTGTTTAGACAGTGCGGCACGAAAACGGTCCCTCTCTAAACCGCCATAAGAAACCCACCAAAACCATAACCTCATAACATCCCCTCACGCACATAAATAACTCCATTTGTGGTTTCTTTGCTTTCTTCTCCAAGCAACTATGCTGACATATTCATACTCTTAAACAAATGAACTCTTTAACACCCACCAAACTTCAAGAGGTTTCTCTTCTTCTGTTTCTTTGTTCTCCTTTTGCTTCGTTCTTTGATTTGTCTTATTTTTATGTTTTTCCCCCTTTGTTTCTTTGCTTTCTTGTTCCTTAAGTTTCCTTTCATGTGAATCTTGTTTATAATTTGATAATGCAATTGGGTTGTTTATATTTTTGACTATATACTATATATGTATGGTGTTTTAGTGAAACATGGAACAAGTTAATAACAAAGAGCGACTCTCAATTGCGATCAAATATGAAGAAATCTCAGACACTGATGAGTGTAGCTCTGCTTTTGATACATTTGGGTTTTTTGCTAGCAATGGAATGGTCAAGATTGAAGAGGGTGACATGAACCACTGTCTAGTAAAAAAATGCTTTCTTCTTGGCATGGGACCGCTAGCAATTGACACAAGAATTGTGGCTATACACAAGAACTCAATTTCTAGTTTGACAGCAAAAGCTCGGCTGGACTCTTTCAATATTTTTGTGGACGCTGTGGAAAATAAATGTGGCGGCGGTGATGCTAATGTTAGGCCTGCTTGGTTTGGTGCTTCCAGGGACGAGATTAATGAGATTGTATGCCATGGATTTAGTCATTGTGGTGCTGATGGAACTCGTAAACTCGGTGGAATAAATGGTTTCGGCCTTCAGCTGTCTCCTGTTAACTCTTCCATTGACGGGTAAATTTTCAATAATATTTCTATTGTGATTCTTCTGATGTACTGTTTCATTAGCTATTTTTGATAACTTGGAAAAGAAGGAAAAGAAATGAAACTTGAATGCTAGTCTAATCTTCTTTTGTTAAATTTGTGATTGCTTTACCAATTCTCTTCACTTGCATTTCTGATATACTCTTACAATTTTATAGAGTGCTGTCATCAGAGTTAGATGAAAGGGGTTAAGGCATATATTGTTATGCCGCGTAATATTGGGGAAGATGGAAGTGGTTCCTCGTGGCTCCAAGCAATTTCATCCTAGTTCCCCGGAATTTGATTCTGGCGTGGACAATCTTGTGGCGCCTACTAGATATACAGTGTGGAGTTGTTACATGAATTCACACATCTTTGTAGACTACATCGTCAGTTTTGGGCTCGTTTGCTTCGATGGTAAGCAACAATGCAATATAGTTTCATTTGAAACTTTTGGTTTTGATATATGATGTTATGTTTTAGTGTATGATATTGAACCCTGTTCTATTTGTGTATACAAAAACCATAAGCAGACACAATCATAACAGCTTCACCATGGAAAGGGATTCAAACCTTAATGGCTATACTTTCAAGGTTTCTACATCCTTCTAAAATGCCTCTGATTGCGAAATTATATAATGATCTTCAAGTAAGTCCTTGGTAATCCTTATATTCATAATTTTTATATCACCGGTCATACTTCTCGCAATTAATTCATTTCCCTTTTTTCCCTAATGATGATCTATGTAAATATGTTTGATCACAGAATCAAAAGATTGTGTGGCAACAATTTGTAACAAATCTGAAACAAGTAGCTGGGGTCAAGTTACTATTTGCGGTAACAAAACTTTATAAGAATGAGGTATGATTATATACAAATTGTCACTTCCTCTTCACATGATATAGAGTGAACATATTTTCAGTTTTTTTTATTTCTCTTTAAATAGTTGTTTTCACAGCTGGGTTTTAACTTTGTTTGATGAATTGAAAAGTAGATGCAGATTTTTTTTTTTTTTTTTTTTATTTGATGCTGAAGAAACTTAGGCAACAAGTAGTCTATTTTTGGGCTAAGGTACTTAAATAATGGTAGTTGAAAGTCGCTTTCAGATTGGATTGTCGCTATATGTCACATATATTCATAACACCAAAATAATAATCTCTTTGCGATTTTTGTGTTGCTGATATGTATGGTCAATAGATGTTTCGGTTTTTATTTCCACCCTCTCCTTCAAGTGTTGTAACTCTAATGTCCAACCACTCCCATATACAGATTTGGTATTTTCTAATTGAAATTCAATGTTCTGCAGCTACATTTGGCAAGGTCATATGCCAGCGGCAGCAGAAGTGTCAAGTAGAAGAAAGAGTGTTGTATAGCTTACTCCGGATACTTGGGTGTTGTAGAAATGGTGGAAGAAGTGTAAATTGGCTTGTTTTACACTTGAATCTCAAAAGAAAGATTATTTCAAATAGTTTAGATGTTATAAAGGATATGTCATTTTTCTTCCACTGTCATTGGGCGTTGTCGCAACCCAATTTTTAATTTTTAATTTTTTATTTTTAATTATAGTTGTTAAATAATTAATGGAAAAGTATTCTAAATTTTTTATATTACAATATTATATAATGGTCAAGGATCTCAAAATATTAAAATGACTTTGGGTCCAAGAATCTCCAAGCCGGACCTACGATTGTATGCTCACAAATTCATACCGCTAATCAAAGTCTTAAGACCCTAATCAGTTGAAAACATTCCACCATCTATGATCACAATTGCTACTTAAGTCTAGAGTTCAAGACAATTACACGGTTCAAGAATATAAACTAGCATTCAAATCACTAACTTAATCAATTAGTTGCAAACCTAAATAAATAAAAAAATTAATTAATAGCATTCAAATAGAAGAATATAACAATTCAAAATAGAAAATTTAATCAAATATGAAGTTTAAATAAACCAATCTATATTTAAGGCTTTGAAATCACCCTTAACCAAAGGAGGTTTAGCTACACATAATAGAGAACTTCACAAACGAATTAATAAGTAAGAGACCATTCTGAACCCAACGGTTTGAGGTCTTCCCTTGCGAGGGGTGAATGCAGCCTTAAATCTTTCCCAGTTCACACTGGGTGGCGACTCATTTATTCTCCGGTTTAGTCCCCCGCGGGCTAATCTGTACTCTCTACGGGCTGCGATCCCAACAGTGTCGTGGTCATCGAACATCATAGGCATATCAGTAAACCCCGCTTCGCTCCTACAATATCCTTTTTCAATAAAGGTGTCCCCGAAAAAGACATCTTTTTTTTATAACTTTAAGGCTCATTTTCTAACAGATATGTCAGAAAATCAAGTCCAACTGACTTAGACGTTCTTGCTATCTTACTATGTCTAGGTTCATTTTCCTTTATATTTTAATGTTTATCTGATTCTTGATTAATTGATTACTACTTGTAGCAGTATCAATGGTTCTTTTGAGAGCAACTGTTCATTATTTTTCTTTACAAAAAAATGTCTCTTCAAAGAAAGTCGTATTCCTTGACTCAGTTATCATATTTGGATTGATGTCATGAATATTAGATTTATTACCAAGAATCAATATACGCTATTGTTATGAGCATATCTGATGAGTATACATTCAATAGTTTTTGTTCATATCCTTATATTTTTATGTTTAGGTACCATCACTTGGGCGAGACACTCCCCACACTTTTTGGTATTTATAGGAATGTGCATTACCTTTCCATAATTCATATAGTGTCTTATCCAATCTTTTATGAGGTAGCTTGTTCAAAACGTAATTAACGGAAAGCAAGGCTTCCATCCACAAGTTCTAGGGTAAACCAGAACTTGTCAACACGGCATTCATCATTTCCTTCAACATTCGGTTTTTTGCGTTCTATAATCTAATTTTATTGAGGCAAATAAAAAGCAGTAGTTTCGTGAATAATTGCATGATTGGAATAATATTCACCGAATGATGATACATATTCACCTCTCTTATCACTTATGATTCTTTTGATTTTCTTGCCTAGTTGATTTTCAACTTTGTTCTTATAGTATATAAAGCTCTCAATAGCTTCATCTTTAGTCTTCAATAAGTACACATAATATAATCTTCTGTTATCATCGATTAAAGTGATAAAGTAATTTTTTACCGCCTCTTATTTGCACAACATTCATATCACACACATCAGTGTGTACAAGTTCCAAAGGTTCAGAACTTTGTTCTATGAAATGAAATGATGTTCTATTCATTTTTACTTCAACATAGCTTCACATTTATGTTGGTTATCAATTGTAAATCTAGGTATAAGGTCTATGTTAACTAATTTACGTATTGTATTATAATTAACATGCCCCAACCTACCATGCCATATATTTTTTGACTCAATAATATAAGAAGAAGATGTAGCTTTATTATTATTATTATTATTAATATCGATGTGTCAGTTAACATTCATTATATTAAATTTAAAAAGGCCCACAGTGAGGTATTCTTCTCTCACATAGACATCATTTTTTGTCAATACAAACTTGTCAGAAACAAAAACTAACTTAAAATCATTCTTACAAACTATGTCATCTTCAAAACTATTGTACATTTTCAACCACTTTGGAAGTATATGAGTTTCCTATGGTCAGATAATTGCCACTATCGACCTTCTGATAAGAGGAAAACATCTTATTTTCGACACAAATATGACAAGTAGCCCATGTGTCTACCTACCAATTTCTCGAGTTACCAACAAGGTTAGTTTCTGTCACAACTGTTGAAAGATTCATTTCTGAAATTTCATTAGTCATCAAGACGCATCTATTTCTTCTTTTGTTTGAGATAACTCATGAAATCCTTCCTTGATGGAGGCAACTTTTCAATGATTGTGGTAACTTGAAACGTCTTACAGAGTTTCATTCCTTCATCCAATATTTCATGAATGGTCAACTGTAGTTCACTCAACTGAGACATTACCATCCTTCTACCATTTTATAGTCTAGGAATCTACCTACAGCAAACTTTGTTTGTCCGACATCTTCTATTTTATATTTCTTCTCAAGTGATTCCCATAGTTTCTTTACATATATTGTGTCTTAGTACACACTGTACATGGTGTTATCAAGACCATCCAAAAGGTAGTTCTTGCACAAGAATTCACCTTATGACCATGCCTCAACTCGTAATTGTCAAGCTGCTCCACTCTCTCCCTCCACATGACCCAGAGGAATTTCTTTGAGATACTTAGCCAATTGTAGTGTAGTTAGGTATAACTATATTTTTCTCCGCCACTGTTTGAAGTTTGCTTCCCTAAACTTATCTGGTTTCTCTCTATGAGCGACCGGTATTGTGATATTTCCACTAGCCATATGTAACTGTAAATAAAACAATTATAAAAAAGATCAATTATATAAAGATCAATTTTATGAACCAATTTATATGTTACACTAAAAATCCACTTGTTATTATTTTGGATAGTAATTAAAATTACACCAAATAATAAAATTTCTTGAATTTGTGACAAAAATCTCTTATGATAGGTAGAAAAAGGAAAATTCTCAGAGGACAAGGGGGTCCGGCGTAACCACTTAATTCTCTGCCCTCTTTGACTCTTATCACATTGGTGTAAGAATTTCCTTAGTCACTTTCTAATTAGGAAATCTTAGGCATTTATTCTTAGTGTTATTGTGTGATAATGAAAATAATCCAAAAATTTTATATTACTAACATCAAGGGGACCAAATGTGTTGGGGCGGATGTGGAACCCATAGAGTCAGATTGGTGTCCCGCGTAGCGGAAGTGGGTCTAACCCATGGATATCAAGCATGGGTATAAATTTAAATAATGTAGTGAAATATTATATTCCATTACGAGTGTATAGGAAAAAAATGGGGCTGAATCGGAGTCCGGAAGCTCAAGAACGAAGCACTGCGCGCTACAGTGCACGCGTGCACTGCGCATTCAAAATTTTTTATTTATTTTTATTTATTTTCTACAGTTTTTGCCTTCAGCTTTTTGAAACAGAGAGTTGAAGGAATTAGGATTCTTAACCCTAATTGCTTGTAACCTTCCGTAAACACTTTCAAAAATACCCAAAATTAATTTTAACATTAAAACCAATATCAACACATTTTATAGAACAAAATCAAGTTTTTCAAAATATCAAATATTTTTACAAAAACATAAATTTATTCTAAATACGCACTTGCGTAAATTTTGAATCCAAAAAATAAACCAAATTAGAATCCCACAATGAAGTGACTCGTGAATAATTCTAAGTCATCCAAAGGTGGTCAAGTGATTCTAGAATGGTAGCCTTAGCTCTAAGCTATTATCTAGGGTTCCAAACTCTAGTTTATGTCTATATCTAACATAAATATTTTTACCCAATTACAAGCATATTGTGTTTATACTTCCAAAGTATCCGAACATATTTAATTAGCCTAATTTCAACATTATGTATCTAATACATAATTCGTCATTATATGTCTAACTAGTGAAAAACATAACTTTTGGAGAAGATCAAACTTACCTAGCAAGGTTGATTCAAAGATCCAATCTACATCTCCTTGTTGAAATGTTGCGGAGAAATTCCAAAGTTAGGAATCTTGAATCCAAGATCCAATCTTGATTCCAATGCTAGCAAGCTTCACTCCAAGATCCAATCTTGATTTCTCATAATTGAAATATTGTAGAGATCTCACAAAGCTTCTCTAAACACTTCTCTAACTTAGGCTAGTTTCTCTAATTCTTGCTTGTATTTAGCTTTCTCAAAATCTTACTTTTCTTAATTAAAACTTCCTAAAGCTTGCTATTTATAGCAAAATTTAGGTAATTTTTAATTTATAAAAGTTGTAATCAACTTTTATGTGGGCTTAATCTAATTTTTCCAAATATGTATAATTAGGTGTGACTAATCTCCATTGTCTAACACCTTGATTTAATCCAATTAAATTAAGACAAAGATTAGGAAATGGATTAGTTCAATGTTTTCCACTTTGATTTAATCCAATTAAATCAAGCCAAAATCATCTATTATTACATATTTACAATTACCATAATATTCTCAAAATGGTAGAGATAATTATGATTTTACAATTAAGGCCTTGTGTAATTATTGAATTAATCCAATTAGGTCAAAGTAAATAATGAATGTTATTTAATAACACTTGATTATCTTAGTTGATAATTATAATATCTAATATTATATTTTATCAAAATTAATCGGCTACCCAAGTGCTCAACGAGTACACTTCATATTGAGACTCTCTAAGTTCAGACACGTTCGTCATATAAGCCTAGCTAATATGTACGCAATTTGGCCACCTCCGAATTCACGAAGAACACGAACGACCTTTCTTAACTATACAAGTCGAGGTCATCACATATGTTTATCAATACCTCTGACATAGGCTATCCGAGTTATGTTTTAGGAAACATAGAATACGATGTCAAGTTTCTGAGGCGCACATCTAATGTCGACATATCCATGATTTTTCATAACTGATTCGATCCACCATAGGTGATCGACTTTGGCCAAAGTTTTAAGAATCATGACTTTACTCACATGGATACCTAAACCCCTTATGGTACATATACGGTTCGACGGATCCTATTTTGCTTTGCACTTGATTACTGAGTTCATCGGTCCACACCCAACGAACATCTAGAGGCCAGACCATGAAAGGTTTCTGACATACATGGCATCAAAGTGTGGAGGATCTCACACAAAATGAATGATATCCTACAGTCAAAGGATTACATATTTTACTCGACTCGAAGAGATTCCTATTAACGGTGGTGTGTACTTCCAACTAATAAGAATCACCCGTGAGTCATTCAGTATTCGGTCCAACTAATACCCACACGTCTATATGAGTTCCAGAACTTATAGTACATAGGGTTAAACCATTGGAACTCCAATTCTAATATATGACATGTGCTAGTCTTCTAGGTTATAAGAATTTGATCATATTCTAAAACCAACGACTATGAATATATATATTTTAAGAAAAAATTTACAATAGTAATACTTATCCCAGTGTTAGACCACCTAGTGTCCAGTATTACTACAATACTATTCTAAGGTCAATGTCATTCTTAGCATATCTATAAGTCATTCTAATACGCATAATGAAAATGCCATTAAAATTATATGAAATGAAAATGTAGTTATTTTATTAATAAATAATAAAATATACAATTCAGATTGGCACTCCAAGCACCAACTCCAACAAACTCCCACTTGCTTAGTGCCAATCTAGATGGTATCGCAGTCTCATCTCCTCCACATGTTTATCGAATAACTTAGGAGGTAAGGACTTTGTAAACGGTTCTATTATATTGTCATGTCATTGAACCTTCAAGACCACTATGTTTTTTCATTCAATTAGCTCTCTAATTACGCGATATTTCCTTTCCACGTATTTAGACTTGGAATGCGCTCTCGGCTCCTTAGCCTGCGTAATGGCTCCGCTATTATCACAATACAATGGGATCGAATTCGTAATACTAGGCATAATGTTAAGTTCTGTGATAAAATTTCTAATCCATACAACTTCTTTAGTAGTTTCTGAAGCCGCTATAAATTCTGCATCAGGGATAGAATCAGCTGTTGAGCCTTGCTTTGAACATCGCCAACTAACCGCACCACCGATAAGGGTAAATACGTAACCTGATGTAGATTTTTTATCATCTAGATCTCCCTGGAATTCGAATTCTGTATAACCATTAACTTGTAGCTCATCTTCTCCATATATCAGAAACTTATCCCTGGTACCCTTAAGATATTTCAGGATATGTTTCATAGTTGTCCAATGATCATTACTTGAATCATATTGATATCGGCTAGTCACACTGACAATAAAACTGATGTCAGGTATTATACATAGCATAGCATACATTATGCTTCCTATACAAGAAACAAATGGCAAGTTAGACATCCTAACATTTTCTTCCTCGGTCTGAGGTGCCATTTTCTTCGAAATATATATGTCGTATCGGAAAGGTACATTTACTATATTATAGTTGGTAAAACCGTACCTTTCTAACATCTTATCGATGTATGTCGATTGTGACAACCCTATAAGATTACTAACTCTATCCCGGTAGAGCCTTATACCTAGTATATAAGAAGCTTCACCCATATCTTCCATGGAGAAGTTCTTACAAAGGCAGGTTTTTATACTTTGCCTCAATCCTATATCGTTTCTTATGATAATGATGTCATCTACATACAAGACTATGAAAATTGTCATGCTCCCACTCACTTTCTTATAAACACATGGTTCTTCCTAGTTCTTGATGAATCCAGATAATCTAATTATCTCATCAAAATGACGATTCTAGCTTCGGGATGTCTGTTTAAGTCCATAAATAGATTTTTGGAGGTTACAAACCAAGTTTGAAGTCCCATTGGATACAAAACCCTCTAGTTATTCCATATATCCTCCTCAAGGAATCTATTTAGGAAAGCAGTTTTCACACCCATCTGCCATATCTCATAGTCGTGATATGCAACAATGGCTAAAAAAATCCTAATGGATTTTAGCATGGCTACTTATGAAAAAGTTTCCTCATAGGTAATCCTAGGACGTTGAGTGTAACCTTTCGCTACCAGTCGTGACTTAAAAGGTTTCCATCTTTCCATCGGACACTTCCTTTTGTAAACCCATTTACATCTGATGAGTGGTAATTATATCATTATTTCCCACTCATTTAACCTAATATTTTGTATAGTTTCTTGAGTTTTGTGAATTATTTGATGTGTTTTGTGTTATTTTGTAGATAAATAAAGTTTCAGGACTCTCTAGAGATGATTTGGGCCCAAAACAGTGAAAATTGGACAAAAGGGCAATTTTCATAATTCTGCGCGTCGTGACGCGCAAGCCTTTGGCGTCGCGACGCCTAACATGCACCAAGACTTGCTAACGTGTGCCGGGTCCACAAGTCAGAATCTGAGAAAAGTTTGACTTTGCTAACGTGCGTCGTGCCACGTATCATCATCCTACGGTGCCGACAGTCGCCATCACCACGTGTCGCCACGTGTCACTCCATGTGTCTGCCACATCATCATCCACACAGCACCGGTTGACCGAGTCAAAGTGCCACATCATCTCCACGTCATCATCAATCAATCACAGCGTGCCACGTGTCGCAATTATATGGTGCCGACGGTCACTTTCGCCACGTGTCGCCACGTCAGCGCCAATTATTGACTCACTTATCCGCAATTGACACGTGGCGATAAGAATCTGAAATCAGCCAATCACGAGCCGCCACGTGTCGCAATAATTGAGCTCCCAACCACCTTGCCACGTGTCACCTTATCACCTTATCCAGAATCTGAAGCGACGAACCAGAAGCTGCCACGTCGACAATCACCCGCATCACGACGCAAGCTGGGAGTCGCGACGCCGACCCCATACTGACGCCTATAAATTCAGCTCGATTTCAGAATTCAAATCATGCATTCCTTGAGTTTTGTAAGGACTTTAATGATTGCATCTTGTGTGTTTATGTTTTTGTAATTTAAATTTAGCATTTTTACTTTTAGTATTTTTAATTATGCACTTTTACTTTTTGTAATAAAATTTTATTTTATTATTTTTTTTTTTTTATGTTCAGTAGTTAATTTACCGCTGGGGTAAAAGGTGAAACATTTAATATAATTATCTAGGTAAATCTCACTTAATTATAATTTAACCAGATTAATTAATGGCAGACTTTATTACCGCCTATATGGTCGGTCTAAATATAAATTACTTTACCGCCTATATGGCTGGTCTTTATGTGACAGATAATTACCGCCTATATGGCTGATGTAATTGGACTAAATGGATTATCACCTATATGGCTGGTTTTAAATGTTTAACATTATTAATTCCTGAGAAAGCAGAACATAAAATAATTTATATACTATAATAAGTGAGATTCCTAGATAAGAAATATTAAATGTGGATCCTCTAACTCCTAGCATTTTATTCTAGGGAAGTGATGAAACACAATATTCACACTTAATAATTGATTTTCTTTTTATGGGTAATTCTTTAGTTTGTTTATTGAGTCTTAAGCTTAATGCTTCTTGTTGTCTGATCACCAATAAGATTGATGTGGTAAACTTAAAATGAACTAGACATAGGGATTTTAAGTTTCAGCCTTAGATTCAATAGCCCACGATATTCCTTGAGGATAGATAACCCTTTAATAGATATCATTACAGGATAGACATATACCTGTCGGGAGGGGTTGCCATAATTGGAACTTAATCTTAATGAATCCAGGTAATTTGGTTGACATAGACATATAGTTCAATTGGATTATACTGGGTATTTGCGTCTGACCATCGACAGAGGCTTTTGCATATTTTCGTGTTCCAGGTTAGCAAACTGATTTATTACACATATATAAGAGAATCAATTCATCTTTATAAAATATTGTGTGGAGTCACAAACCTAGATCTTTGAGTCTTTTGTTATTTTCCTTAGTATTTTCTTTTGTGTCTTTAAGTATTTTATTTTAGCAAAATCCACATTCAACCAACCAAAAGCAATCAATTCCATTCTCCTTATAATTAGATACTTGTAAATAAATAGTATCAATAATTAATAACAACAATAGGAATTAAGTCCTCGTGGGATCGATATTTTTATACTATTTGAACGATACGTGCGCTTGCGTTATACGTGTGTGTTTACGCCGGTCAACATCCTATAGGATTAACTCTTTCAGGAAGTTCAATTAAGTCCCAGACTTGATTTTCATACATAGAATACATCTCAGATTTCATGGCTTTCTGCCATTTTCCTGAATCGATATCCAATATCACTTCATTATACGTAGTCGGATCTGTTTCCTCCAAAAGGAAAACATCAAGGCTCGCATCAGATGTTAAAAATAATCTCTCAAGAGGCTTTTTTGATTTCTATTCGACTTACGTAGAACTTGTGTTATAGATCATTCTCCTAATTAGATCTCTAGTTTCATCTCAGGTTCCTTAATGTCGGGATCAAACTCATCAAGTTCAATCTCTCTACAATTTCCATTTTCTCTCAAAAATACTTTTCTAGAAAAGTGGCAAAACGAACAACAAATACATTTCGTTGCTCGGAATCGTAGAATTGATATCCCATGAAATTATCAGGATCTCTAACGAACCTATATTTGTACATTATGTGTGCTAGTTTATCCCGCTTCGCAACTCTAATGTATGTAGGACAACCCAAAATCTTTAAATGTTTAAGACTTGGATTTCTACCAAAACATATCTAATAGGAGGTCGTAGAAATAGCTTTCGATGGAACTCTATTAAGTATGTGGGCACAGTAAGTAAAGCGTAACCCCAAAGATAATAAGGAAGATTTGTATAGCACATCATTGTTCGCACTATATCCAATAAAGTATGATTTCTATGTTCAGACACCCATTGTGTTGAGGTGAGGTGTTCCCGGTGGGCTATATTAGGCAAGAATTCCATCATTCCTTAAATAATTTTTGAATTCTTCACTCATGTATTCACCGCCTCTATCTGATCTAAGGCACGTGATGAATTTACTGGTTTGTTTTTCTACTCTGTTCAGAATATTTTGAACTTGTCAAATATTTCTGATTTATGTCTCATCAAATAGACATATCCATAGCTAGACTTATCATCCGTGAAAGTCACGAAGTATGTTGAACCATCATGAGCGGCATGATTTAATGGACCATACACATCACTATCTATTAGCTCTAATAAATCTCCAGCACGGTGTCCAACACCAAGAAATTAGGCCTTTGTCATATTCACTTGGATGCATGACTCACAAATCGGATAAGGATTTAAGCTAAGATTTTCAATCAAACCATCCTTTGCCAATTTGGATAGATGTCTAACACCTATGTGGCCCAATCTCATATGCCATAATTCAGTATTATCTAATTCAGATTTCCTACTTGTATTTTCTCTACATTAAAGACATCTTTATATGTTTCCAAAACATAGTGACCGTTTGATAAAGAACATTCACATTTCAATAAATTATCTTTATCATATAAACATAAAGTTTCATCTTAATGTTTATTTTATATCCTTCTTTATCTAATATTGGCAGTGATATTATTTGTCTGATAAGTGAGGGTATATAAAACAGTCTTGTAAATTTAATTTACAACCATTAGGGGATCTTAAACAATCGTTCCTATGACTTTAACATCCAATGTCTCGCCATTGTCAACTCTAAGCAGGATCTCCCCTTTATGCAACCTTCTTTTTACCCTCATTACCTGCAAGGAGTGCAAATATGAGTAGGATTTCCAGTGTCTAACACTCATCCACTATTTGCATCTAAGGCTAATGAGATATCAATAATTGGAAAAATACAAAGCGTACCTGAGGGTCCTGCTTTTCCTATCAGCTCTGGACAATCATTCTTCTAGTGTCCATACTTCTTGAAATGTAGACATTGATCACGAGATATTGGCGGTTTTGCGCATTTGTGCTTCTTGGAGTTTTGCGTTGCAATCTTCTTATTCCCCATCTTTATTTTCTTTGACTTCCCAGAAGTCTTTGAAGAGCCCACTCCACCATGGAGGTACAATGTGGGGTTGTCTTTCCTCAAATCATGATCCTCCATGCGTAACATGTTATGAAGTTCTTCGTAGCTAGCTTGCATAAAGTGCATATGGAAGTTTAATAGAAAGCTAGCATAAGAACCAGACAAATAAGACATAATCAAATTACGGCCCAGCCATTCATCAATCAAAATGCTCTATCGTTCTAGGTATCGAATCTGGTCGATCATATTCAAAACATGAATGTTGAGTTTAGCACGGAACAATTCCATAGACCTTCGATAAAGTTCGATCTTTTGATTTACCTTAAATAACTCCTTGAGTGTTCGTACGATGCTTCAAGCATCAGGTACTTCAATGTACTGTCTCAGCAAATCTGGAACCATCGATCCCAAAATGTAGGATTTCACCTTAAGGTTATCATCCTATCATCTATTAAAAGTTTCTCTCTCTTCTAGAGTGGAGTTATGATCGATTTCAATAGGCAGTGGATTGACAGTGACATAAGTCAGCTTTTCAAACTCCAAGACAAGGCGTATGTTCATTTCCCATTCGAAATAGTTCTCGGCTCTTTTTTGTTTATTGGTATCCAAAAGTCTCATCAATGGATTAGCAGCAGTCATCTACAAGATAAAATTTTAAATAGTAGTAGAACAATGTTAATTTAAAAATAATAACACTAACTGATAATAGGCTTTTAAATCTATTAGTGCCCTCCCACTACTTTACGTAATTCTGTAATCTCTCCAAACAGAAAAATAGAAATTTGACTATCAAATTTTCATAGCGAGAAGTGGATCCCATGACATTTACTCCAGTCTCACACTAATGACGATATTGGCCTTTATAAACTCATTAGAAAGGCCTCCAAGGTCAATCGCTTCATGTGACTCCTAGTTTGGTCCTGAACCAATTCTTATCCTCACACTAATAACGACATTGGATTAAGACGTGTTCTAGGTGTATACTTGTCAATGTGCACTAATGAGATTCCTATGTGCACCCCTACACTACTGACGATATTGGGTGACTGTGTTAACTCATCACGTTACATCTAATATTTTATCGGAACGACCTAAGTTCCGAGCACTTATACCCTCGCACTAATGACGATCTTGGATATAAGTAGTAAGAACTCATTCATCTCCGTATTGACAAGATGGACCTTCTAATAATGCTCCAACATTACTGATATTATTACTTAAAATAAAGTAATCACATAGTCATGGGAGATATATGACAATCAAGTCACTAATTTAATTATGTTAAAATTTTAATTTAAAACATGTTTTACATATCCAATATGTGTTATGCTTAATTAAATTAAAATACAGAGGCATAGATTGAAATACATAGCTAACATGTAACATGTGTTGTGTGGTTAGGCCTTGCTATTGATATCATTTTACTGGGGCAGATGTGGAACCCCTAGGGTCGGATCGGTGCCCCGCGCAGCGGAAGTGGGTCTAACCCATAGACATCAAGCATGGGAGTAATTTAAATAATTTAATGAAATACTATATTCCATTACGAGTGTATAGGAAAAAACCGGGGCAGAATCGGAGTCTGGAAGCTCAAGAACGAAGAAAAATAAATTTGGTATGCGTAGCGCGTGACGCGAGCGCTACAGTTTTTAAATAAACTTACATAGAAAGGTTGATTCAAATATCTAATCTACTTCTCCTTGTTGAAATATTTTGGAGAAATTCCAAAGTTAGTAAGGTTGAATCCAATATTCAATCTTGATTCCAATGCTAGCAGGTTTCACTCCAAGATCCAATCTTGATTTCTCCTAATTGAAATGTTGTAGAGATCTCACAAAGCTTCTCTAAACACTTCTCTAACTTAGGCTAATTTGTCTAATTCTTGCTTGTATTTAGCTTTCTCAAAAATTCTACTTTTCTTAATTAAAACCTTCCTAAAACTTGTTATTTATAGCAAAACTTAGACAATTTTTAATTCATAAAAAATGTAATCAACTTTTATGTGGGTTTAATCTAATTTGTCCAAATATGTATAATCAGCTGTTACTAATCTCCATTGTCTACCACTTTAATTTATCCAATTAAATCAAGATAAAGATTAGGAAATTGATTAGTTGAATATTTGTCACTTTGATTTAATGCAATTAAATCAAGTCAAAACCACCTATCATTACATACTTACAATTACCATAATGTCCTCAAATGGTAGAGATAATTATGATTTTACAATTAAGCCCTTGTGTTATTAAAGTAAATAATCAATGTTATCTGATAACACTTGATTATCTTAATTGATAATTATAATATCGAATAATATCTTTTATCAAAATTAATCGGCTACCCAAGTGCTCAACAAGTACACTTCATATTGGGACTCTCTAAGTTCAGACACGTTCATCATATAAGCCTAGCTAATATGTACGCAATTCGGCCACCTCCGAATTCACGAAGAACACGAACGACCTTTCTGAACTATACAAGTCCAGGTCATCACATACGTTTAACATCCCTCCGTCGTAGACTATCCGAGTTGTACTTTAGGAAACATAAAATGCACCGTCAAGTTTCTGAGGCGCACATCTCATGTCGACATGTCCACGATTCTTCATAACTGATGCGATCCACCCTAGGTGATCGAATTTGGCCAAAGCTTTAAGAATCGTGACTTTACTCACATGAATATCTAAACCCCTTATGGTACACATACAGGCCGACAAATCCTATCTTGCTTCGAACTTGATTACTGAGTGTATCAGTCCACACCCAACGAACATCCAGAGGCCATACCATGAAATGTTTCTGACATACATGACATCAAAGTGTGGAGGATCTCACATAAAATCAATATTATCCTATAGTCAAAGGATTACATATGCTACTTGACTTGAGAAGATTCCTATTGACGGTGGTGTGTACTTCCAACTATTAGGAATCATTTGTGAGTCATTCAATATTCGGTCCAACCAATGCCCACACGTCTATACGATTTTCCAAAACTCATGGTACATCGGGTTAAACCATTGGAACTCCAATTCCAATATACGACATGTGCTAGTCTTCTAGGTTATATGAATTCGACCGTATTCCAAAATCAACGACTAAGAATATATTTACACTTTAAGAATAATTTACAATAGAATACTTATCCCAATAACGGACCACCTAGTGTCCAGTAGTACTACAAGACTATTTTATGGTCGATGTAATTCTTAACATATTTATACATCAATCTAATGCGCATAATGACAATACCATTAATAATGTATGAAATGAAAATGTAGTTATTTTATTAATAAATAATGAAATGTACAATTCGGATTGGCACTCCAAGCACCAACTCCAATAAAATAGACCTATAGTTCTGAGCTCCAAAAATCTCTAACTCTTTAATTAAATATTCTGAATTATTAACTTTAGGTTATTCAACTAAAAACCTAAAGCTGCACTCTCGTTACTGCAGATATATTTTAAACCGAAAGTCATCGGCGTCCACTAATATAATCACTACATACAGATTGACCCTCCACGAGTATCTCATAATTTGAGTCGGGTCATAATATTTGTTATACCCCTCTAATTATTTTGTGCCATAAGTACCATTGATTCTCTAATGGATGATTTATTCATAACTATTATATATATTAATCTTTCTATTCATAATAGAAAGAGACTTGAGTGCTCTAACCATTCAAGTACCGAATCAACCCTTAAGGAAGATACTCATCTACTTCTCGCAAGAAGGAGTGGATTCCATATCTATGTAAAACGTCATCACTCATACACCAAATTATATCCCCAAAAAATGTAGCTATTGGTGAGGATTTCTTCACCAACCTCACCTTTATAAAACCAAAGGACATAGCCTACCATGCAGGAGTTCGTAGTATATTCAGGATTCAGATCAACTCATATATGATCATTTATTAGACTAATATGAATTTATTTATTTATTATTTAAAATAAGATCTCGTTTACATATTAAATTATGTTCTTGGGCATATATTCCAACAGAAAATACTTTAATTAACTTAAATCTATAATAATCAAGTTTATAATTTTATTATATGATTTTCCTAAGTTTCTTAATGAATAAATCCTAAAATAGTGAGTTACTAAATTACAAGAATCATGTGTTAATAGAAACATTATTTACTTATTTTCAAAGGGAAATTTTGACAAAAGGGATTATAAGGTTGCCGACTGCAATAATGCAATTCATATCTTGACTTTGGAAATCATATCTTGAATTTGTAAAAATCAAATGGGATATGTGCATGTCGCCAAAATAAAACCAAAGCATATTTCGTTTGTCTTTTATAATTTATTAATTAGGTATGTATGAGTGAATCATGCAAAATCAAATTTTACATCACAAAGATAATAAGTTCTTAAGATTGTTTGTGGGATGTGTTGTTAATCACTTTTAACATGCATGATTCAAGCAAATTAAAATTAGTAAACATGAAATCCTTGAATTGATATATATAAACTTATAAATTATAGATGATGAATACTCAAAACCAGTCGAGTCGAGAAATACTATGTGCTTAAGAACTTATTAGCCTCGTTTCGGTGCTTATAGGACAAAAGTCCTGAAACCAATATTCGACGAACATGGACCTTCAGATGCTCCACAACATAAGTCTGATTTTATAGAGGAGCAAGACTGGACATTCTTATGTGAGTTTTGGTCTAGCAAGAAACACGAGGTAAATTTTGAAATAAACGGAAATTTATAATTGTCTTTGTTTTCGGTACTTACAGTGTTGTTAAATGCAGGATAAATGTCACGCAAATGCGGAAAATCAAAGTCACATGTGTTTTAACCACCGTGGAGGTTCGAAGCCATTTATCCAACATCGTGCCGAACATTCTGAGGTAAATATATCCTAACGTAAAATTTAACAGTTCATTATTTTTACTAATGTGGAATAATACTGAATTTATTTTCTGTTTTTAACAGAGTAGCACAGGTGAGGTGCAATCATTTCCAGATTTTTTCCAAGTGACGCATTACAATGAGAAAAACAAATGGATAAATGAAGAAGCCGAACGCTGCTATGTAAGTTTCAGTTTTTAAAATAAAATAATTATTATTATATATGTTAATTTTTTTTTCAAATTCTAACATTAACTTATTTTTTTAAACAGAACGAAATGATGAAACTCCAACATCAAACTCAGGAGACAGGGTCCGACCCGATACCAGATGAGCAGTTGTCGCAATTGGTTTTCAAGAATCAGACAGCTTACAACGTCGGCCTTGGCACTCGTAAGAAGCCGACGTCATATGCACGCAATACCGTTAATTCGGACAATGCCTCCTCTCTTCGATACTAGTTAGTCACCACCCAAGACTGGCTAGCCACCACCGAAGACCAGCTAGTCACCACCCGAGGCGAGCTGAAGAAGACTAAGGATGAGCTACAACAGGTCAAGGTGGACCACGAGAAGAAGATGGAGCAGTTCGAACTGCAGATGCTGGCATTCCGCCAGATGTTGGAGGCTTCACTCAGTCATGGTGCATCAGGCTCGAGCGCCCCCCATCACAGTAGCAATAAATTTTATATCCATTTGTATAAACATTTTGAACAAATAGTTTTAATATAATATGTATTTCTTAAAAAAAAAATCAATATAATAATAAAATAATTATTATAATATTTCGTACTTCTGTTATTAATCAGAAATTCAATATAATAATAAAATAATTATTATAATATTTCGTAATTCTGTTATTAATCAGGAATTTTTTTTTCAAATAAACAAAATATTAAATTAATTATTTTAAACCAAAAAGTAGTAAAATAATATTTTTTTTAAAAAAAACACATTTGTTAACTATTTTTGTCGAACTAGTCGACGCTAAATGTGGTTTTGGCGTCGATATATTCGACGCTAATAGTAAAAAAATCGCCGCTGTAAGTATAAAATATTATTTTTTTTAATATACTTTAGCGTCGAAACTAAACGACGCTAAAAGTCTACTTTTTAGCGTCGAATTATTTCGTCGCAATATCTGATCTATAACGTCAGAAACTTTTATTTGGCGTCGAAATACATTGGACGCAAAATGATAGTTTTTAGCGTCGAATATCTTTATTTCGACGCTAAATATTATTCTCGTCCATGTTTGGGCGTCCAATTTTGCGTCTAATTAATTCGACGCTAATTTACATTTGCGTCGAAATTTTGGCTTTTAGAGTCGATTAGTTTCGACCCTAAATGACATAATTTTTATAGTGAACGTTCTCACAAGATACTTGGTTGCTTCTTGTCAAAAGAGATACTAATTTCTTCAAGAACCCGGACTATGAATAATAGTGAAAACTCTCTATTTTATGTAGATATTAGACTCTAATTATGCCCAATGACAAAATAACAATTGATTCAGTAAAAATGAACCCAATGAAATTTATTTATAGACATGAAGTGTTATTTTTGTAATATTACCTTTAGTTTAAGGTTGCAATCCTTAAAAAGATTATGACCTCCAATATATCATTTTATTTTAGAGGGTTTATTTATTAACTTAAGGACATATCCCTTTAATTTCTATCTTTCTCAATAACACATATAAATAAATATGTCTTCTAATAAGATACACTATAAATATACTTATTTATTTATTTATAAAATTTCACCCCAGAAACGAGGGAAGAATTTTTTCACTCTAAAGTAGTCAGATAAAAAAAGGTCTATTTGAAACATGTGAATCAGTCGAGCACCAAACAATGTACAAATTAATTGGACGTGTTCTTGATATCATATTGTTTTCAAACGGGGCCTTCATCACGAAACCAATATTTGTAAGCTCGAAATTAATAGTTGGAAAAAAATAAATTCATCATAACGTTAAATCTTATCATGTAAGTTATGAGAAAATCTATAATATAATAGAGGTATTACGTCATCCGTGTAATAATATTATTAATGTAATAATCTATTATCACGTGTACTAAAATATTAAAAAATAACTACAAGATTGGGTATTAAATCATACATATTATTATTAATTTTTTTGTGGTGATACCATATTATGTGTCCTTGCACTAAAAAATTACTGGTAAATTTTTGATTTACAGAATAACCACCATCAACGTATGAGGAGTTTACAAACTACAAATCCCAAAATATATATATATATACACACACTCCTAATTACATGAGATAATCGACCAATAAAGAAACCCAAAAAAGGCAACAAAAAAAAAAAAAAAAGCTACACAGAATACTCAAAAAGGATGAATATTTTTGCTAAAACCATTAACGTTAGTGAAGAACCCAACAAGATCTTGCCTGTACGGAGCATACGTCCTACGTTTATCCCCTTCTCTTATCACTCTGTTCCTCACATAATGCATCTCGTAAGCAGATGATACCGTTTCAGCCTTCACCTTCTTACTATGATTATTGCTATTGTCCCTCGTCACCTTTACTACTTTCTCACTCTTACTCGTTTTCTGGCCCGACGTCGTTTTGGTGCCCGTTGGCTTTTCACTTGCCCTGTCAGGCTTTTCACTAAATTGCTCAACCTTTTCACCTTCAGACGTATCTTTTTTATTAGTATTACTATTATTCATGAAAACAAAAGCGTCTTTGCCGTCGCTGTTACTTCGAGGAACATGTTCTCGGAATCTCCAAAGCTTCGAGAACCCAGTAGAGTTACTCTTCTTACAAGGCTCCGGCGAAGCTTCCTTCAACGTTTTATTACCACTGGACGACCACTCGCAGAACGGCCCGACGGTTCTTCCTCTTCCGGTTCAGACCGTTCTTCAAGAAACAACTTTCTTAACGGAGGTCTCAGAGTCTGCATCGAATCATCTTTAACGTCACCGTTACAGTAGAGTAAGCTTTGGTCGAAAACGGGAAATATCGACCGGATCTGGCCGTCAAGAAATGCCACACCCGCCGAAACCAGAGAATGACCTGGGCTCGAGCATGTGAAAGAGAATTCCTCTTCGTTTTCACCTTGTTCTTGTCTTTCGTGGGGAACGTTTAGCTTTAACTTTTCTTAGAAATCTTCCGAGATTTCATTCTTATCTTCATTAGGAGCCGATACTTGCATGGTTTTTAAGAGGGTTTGGTGAAGAGACATAAGTTGAGAGAAATTTTAGATTTGAAGAGAGATTGTTTCTTGGTTAATTGGTTTTTATATGCAGGTTGAAGCAGATGCAAAGCGCGTCAGGGGTCAGCGCCGATATATTGGCAGTCTCTGTTTATTATATAAATTTTTTTAGACCTTTCAAATTTTTATGTGGTACTTTATTGGTAAAGAACACACGTTTGTGCTTAAACTAGAAGGCGTGTACGCTTTCCAGTCCCCAAGGGGTGTGGCTTGGTGGTGTAGGGTCCAGGATCTCACCTTGAGGTTCTGGGTTCGAATCCAGGGAGTGCACTTCTTGTAAGAGTCTGGGACAGCCGGTGGTTTTACCTGCGCCGCGGCCCAGAATGGGTGGTTTGGTGGCGGGGTTTCCATCGTTTCCAAAAAAAAAAAAAAAAAAAAAAAAAAAAAAAAAAAAAAGTGTACGCTTTCCATGTGTGAATGGGTCCATTTAGGAAAAAATCTAGAGGTACAATATTATCTTTGTAACAATTCAATAGTTTATTATCACATATATAAATATTAAAAAATAACTAAAAATATAAAATTAAATCATATATATCATTTACTATTTGTTAACAATACTACGTCTACCAAAAAATTACTCTCCTTCTAGAAGTCCTCTGATCATCACCTTGGTAAAAGGTAAACGGTTGATGGTTGACTTTTACTTTTGGAAAGTCCGAAGTCTATAATCAAAATGCTTTATCCACTTCTTCTGAGCTTCGTGTTAATTAATGACGTTTTGGGTTGGATACATCACGGATGATGCGTACAAAGATATGTGGTTTGGTGATAAAAAAATCTTAGGATTTAGTTATTAAATTCTTAGTTAGAGTATAATGAGTATTTTTTATAAGAATTTGTAATAATTGAGGATTTTACATGTTCTATTTAAATTTAATTCGAATAATTTAATGACGGGTTCCAATAAAAAAAAAAAAAAAAACATCACGGGTTATGCAATATCGCTGTGGGATTATATAATTAAGATGGGAGAAGGATACATCATTGGTGATGCAATTGGCTGTTTTGAAGTGCAAGTGAGACACATGACCACTTTTAGGTTTTGGTCGATAAATTATGTCAAGAAACTTGAATGATTGTGATTTGGGAGAAACAAATGTACCCAAATTGTTGTGGTAGTAGTTTACCCTATACTTTGGAATGAAGTTTGAGAAGATACGGTAAGATATTGTAAAAAAATAATTGTCTTTGGGAAGAAATGTAAAGAAAATGTATAATTATTGAAGGTAATTTAATCAGTTGGAATTTCATTTTATCATATTATTTATAAAACTCCAATTTTAAGCGTTTTCATGATTTTATGTTATTTTTTTCTATTAAAATTACCTTACCTTCCAATGTATTACAACCAAACACAATAATTTTGTTAAGCCATCATTTTACCATACATTATCATATTCCCAAACATAATAAGGTAAATTACTTTATTTTACCTCATTTTACCTTATCTTATCTTACCATACTTTAATAAATTTCATTACATACAATCCAAACTAAGAGTTAGATGGCTAACAACTAAATTAGTTGATGGGATTTCCTTAAACTATGTGTAATTAGAAAAGTAAATAAATAAAAAAAAAAAGTAAACAGAGAATAAATATTTTTCCAAATACACATGCATGCATAAAGTGTTGTAGTAAATGTTAGACAAACATCATTTTTGTTCCTTAAATGAGCCAACTATAGTTTTTGTCTTTACAAGTGTGGACGCTGGATTTCGGCCGAGGTCCTCAATCAGAATTTGTAGTTGGGCACTAGCAATCCTGCAAGACAAAGGTAGAGTGAGCGGGAGCAGACTACCCACGGTGTGGTGGGTGCCGGGGGCACTCCGACGCTCAAGTCAGTGGCACGAAATAAATTGTAAAGTGGGAAAGCAAGGTTGAATATTACCTCTACTTCCTTTGTTTGGCCGTGAGGGCCGTATAATATATGAGGGGATCAAGGATTGAGAGCATAAAGTATTAGGGTGAGAGAAATGAGACTTGAATGCTTTCTTCCTGTATTCTTTTCATATTTATAGATAAAACATGATTTGAGGTTTGGTGTATTTGGTAATGGTTTTGGAGTAAGTGAGGATTAGTGCTAGAGTTAGGTTAAGTGGAGTGTGGGGATTAGTGCTAGAGTTAGTTTAAGTGGTCATGCTTTATGATTTTAATTGTAATCAATACATAATTCTTTGGGCTTTGGTTTCGGGCCTAACATGCTGATGGCTTAAGGTGAAAGGCAGTTTTACCCTTAGACCAAATTTGGCTCTTACAACAAGTGGGCGGTAACTACTTATGTGTTTATACCTTGTATTTAGAGGATTTTGGCTAGATACCCTTTAGAGATTACAATCGATCGAAACTGAAGAAATTTACCAATTCTATTCCCATTTTGATATATTATGGACTAAAATATAAATTTCGTATAAAATTTCATATCGATCTTTGAATCTAAAAGAAATATCACTATGAATTTCAACTCATTTTTTTGTCCAAGACGAATAATATTTTAAGTTCGTACTAAATTACATGAGATTTCAAGAATTTGAGGCTGCTACCGACTGAATTCTTCATCTTTAATAACGGTGGTTGGGTTGCCTTTAATGAACATTAATGATAAAAGTAAATGCTAGTAATGGCCTTGTAATATGAAGAAACATGGACATTAATGCTATGTTATGATTATATTATCCAATGCTGGGTTCGTGATCATCAGGAATGGATATGTTATGAATCATTAATGTGTTGATGGAGTTATTCTTTTCTTATTATTATTTTTTGTGTCATGTTATGACACTCATTAAGAATTTATTTTAGGAATGTTTTGAATTTATTTTTATGAAAAATGAAAAATTGTCAAAATATGGTTTTGGTTTATTGCTCATCCAATAATTTTCTCTTAACTGTGAATTTGTTTGGTTTATTGGGAACTAAAAACAAACTTAACAGAATAAACGAGAACAAACACAAGAATCAACAAAGGATTTATGTGGTTCGGCGGAGTGGATCCAATCTACGTTCACGGGAACAAGGAAAAAGACTGATTTTATAATATGGTCGGGCTTAGCCGACCTCTTTTTTACAGGTGGTCGCGGGTATGACCGATCTATTGTATTCTCTCTGTTTTTACCATTAATGCTTGGAAGTAATTTTGCCAAACCTTACAAAAGTATTCTCAACCCCTTAAATATTAAGAAAAATAGTTCTGTTCCACCATCCTCATGACGTCATCCACGTGGATTTTCTGCTGCAAGATGGGTTCTCTGCCTCCACTGCCCCGACGAAAGTATACCTGCCACCTGACAATTCATTAAATCACTCTTTTTGGGTACTGCCACACGCAACAATAATAATGACAGCATGTATCCACCTACTCACGCGGTGGCGTGTGCCAGAAGATAACCTCATAAGTTGCTCATGTAACATCAAAGATTTATGAAGAGTGCAAGTTCCCGAGATGTACTTATACTGGTAATCCCGACCTGAGCAATACTAAACCGCCCTCCCCCACGAGGTTGGATGACTGAGCTGAGACTATCTCGTCCCTCCGAGCTATACCGGTCGAGTCAGACCCAAAGTCCTCGGGCACTTACCTCCCTAAACAATCACACTCCTCAGGTCGATCAAAGAATGTAGTCCGAGCTCGACCACTCAGCTAGACCAGATACCCCTGACTAATATTCCCGGACAATAGTGTTCTGAACTTGAAATTCCCCTCATGCCCCTCCTGAGCTACTGTCGACACTTAGGCCCAAAAATCACCATCAACACTTGTCCCCTAGTTCTCGTTTCCAACGAGTATGTGAGTTGGTGCCAGGAACTAAAATGGCGAGGAGGATGCTGGTTAGTTTTGCGTTGCTTCTCTCCTTAGAAAACTGCATAAACTTGCTCGGTAACTGATCCAGTCGGCCTTGTCCTCGTTATGTGCTCGGGCTGGGAAACTCTTGATATCAACCAAAACGACGCTGGTGGCCTGTTGTAAATACCCATTCTGCCCTTTTGAAAGCTATCCCTTTGAAACCGTAAGTCATCATTACTGCCTTAAATGCCCATAAGATCTCATTAGGGTTTCCTCTACTTTTTCTCCTGTCGTGACATTTGTCATTCATATGCGGATTTCCCGCCAAATGAAAGTAACCGACTTACTTTGAGCCAACTGAATGGTTCTCTAATCTCGTCCATTCAATTGAAATTGAACCGGCAAGATTAAGGCTTACACACGTGGAGCCCATCCGAGCCCCCTTCACCTGATCCAACGGCTGAGATTACCCCGAGATTTCTATAGAAATGAGAACACCACACCTTTTCACTTTTTTGAAACCCTATTTCTTTCAAACAATAAAAGTTTCATTCCTTGCTCTTAGAAATCAACAAACCTCATCGCCGGTCATCTTATCTCGTCTCCCACTTCATCAATCAAGTAAGTTCTTCTTTGGACTCTCTACTATCTGCATTTTCGTTTCATTACGTCTGGATTGCTCTTGCTTGCATATATATTTTTTGCAATGCTTCCCTGAGTATTTATTCTGGTGTTGCTTGGTTTGCGGGTGCGTTTTGACAATTGGGATGCATGTGTTCTTGACTTGACTATGGGTTAGTGTTTAGGGAATCTGTTGGACAGTTATGGCCCATAGCATCACTATTTGTACAGATCATGGTGTTGTTGTACAAATTAACTATGTGACAAAGGAAATTACTCTTCTATCATTTGTAATTAGATTACCAAGATGTATAAATGATAGAAGGTCCATATGATTAGTTCCAGATTGAGATGATATGAGATAGTATCAATCCATAAATGTTTAATCATTAAATATCCCTAGTCGTAGTATTATCGAGATTGGACATCGATAATGCGGAATAGACTAGTATTACACTTGTGCGCATTGTGGGAGCATAACAACATAATTCGCATATATTTGGGTATAAAATACTCATGCAAGTGTAATATGAGGTTGTGTTTTACCGATGGTACGGAAAACAGCTTCGCTCTAGATAGACCCCTCGGAATTCCATTGGTAGTATGACTATGTGTCTATGGAAGTCCGAATCAAGGTAGGTGTATTTGGTCTTAACCTGAAACTTGCACCGCAAGTACTTGCGACAATCAATATACTTTGGTTTTGGTCGTCCAGAGCTTTAACCGGTTCTGTGTACGCCTCTTCTGTGTATATTGAGAATCGTAGTGTGTTGGGTGTGATGTCGAGACGGAAGTATCACTCCAGTCATAGTGGAGATGATGATCACGTAGGATACGAACTGGTTCTCTTATGTACTGCAGTCATCGGGATAAAATGACTAGGTCATGTTTATTCGATTATAGAGACTAGTTACCAGAGATCCAATATGTGCTTCGTACGGGGCAGACACAATTCCAGCCCCAGGCCTAGCATGTGACATCCGATACTGGATCGAAATACGCAATACTACGTATACTACGCCTGATATAGATCACTTATTCCTGTAAGGATATTTCTGGGAATTGGGTAGGCATGGCGCTTTGCTAGAAGCCAACCTTGTCTTGTAAATCGGTAAAAACGTAGTACTAGGTACGTACGTGTTCGGATAGTCCGACGACCGAATTTACTGCCAACATATCCGGGGATCTCATGGGTCGCTTCCCGAAGATTCACCGATGACGTATGACTCGCACTTTATTAATATGAGATTAATTAGATGATAGAGAAAATTAATCTGGGATTAATTACGGAGATATTTTATCTGGGATAAAATATTAATTAAAAGAGAGAGAACGATTAATTTGGAATTAATCGATAAAACAATATATTCGATATATTATACGAAATTGGATTTCGACGCGGAATTGAAATTAGATTTTAACTCAGGCGAACGAGTTAATTTAGAATTAATTCATTAGCGACGTGAATAGTAATTTTGATAGGCATAATTATTTAATTACGTCGCAATGAAAATTCGTTAATTTGGATAGGAGAAGCAAAGGAAGTTTTACGGCAAAATTTCCGGAGTGCTAGCACGCTTTTGGAGTCTTGCGAAGGTGATAGGGAACCGCACCCGTGAGCATGGAATCATCAACCAAAGCTTGGAGCTTGATGGATCAGCCATGGCCGAATTTGGAGGAGCAAAAACCAGTCAAAGCCGTGAGCTCTATAAGGGAAAAAACTTGATGATTTTGTTCTTCGCATCGCTCAACCGATCAATGTAAGTATTCCGCAACTTCTTTGTTGTATTCACATGATGTTTCTTGCTTAAATCGATCCCGGTTAGACCGTAGAAACCCAACAATGGTATCAGAGCGAAGTTGAGCATGAAACTTGAACTTAGGGTTAAAAATTGGGTAAATTGATTTGAGCATGATTTGATAAAATTAATTGATTGAGTATGCTTGAATGATGTTTAATTGAAGTTGGATGTGATCAATTTCATGAAAATTGATTTGGAACAATTTTCCCCAAATTGGGTTGGCTTGGCCGAATACCAACGAACCCTAATATCATGGTAATTTTTGATTTTTGATCATTGGATGAGTTAAAATCATTTGGGAAATGTTGATTTAATGTTGATTGTGGATTTAATTGGATTGAAACCGAATCAGACATAAATAACCCCAAAATGTCGTGGTATTGAAGCATGAAATGGGTTTGATTTTTGATTAAAATGTGTTGGACATGTTTTGATCATGATGAGCATAATTAATTGTACAAATTTGTGTTTTGGAAATGTTAATTTGGGTAATTAATTATGGCATACACTTTAATTAATTAATTGTGAAATTTGGAATT
>SKCR01050365.1:0-38938 GCA_019454045.1 Zanthoxylum bungeanum
AAAAGAGAGATAAAAGCAAATTAAGACACTTGTTGACTCGGAAATCCAAGATTAACACAACAATTGGCCTTAAATTTGCCGAGAGAGCCTTCGTAAGGTGAAAGAAGTTGAGAGAATTTGATGAGAGAGAAAATTTTAGAAAGAGAAAAAATTGACCAAATGAATCCCCCCTAAACCCTAAACCCTAAACCCTAAACCCTAAACCCTAAACCCTAAACCCTAAACCCTAAAACCCTAAACCCTAAACCCTAAACCCTAAACCCTAAACCCTAAACCCTAAACCCTAAACCCTAAAACCCTAAACCCTAAACCCTAAACCCTAAAACCTAAACCCTAAAACCCTAAAACCTAAACCCTAAACCCTAAAAAAACCCTAAAAACCCTAAATCCTAAACCCTAAACCCTAAACCCTTAAACCCCTAAAACCCTAAACCCTAAAACCTAAAAAACCTAAACACCCTAAAAACCCTAAATCGTAAAAACTCTAAACACTCTAAACACAATGAACCCTAAACCCTAAACCTTAAATCCTATCCAATAAACCTAAACCCTAAAACCCTAAACCTTTAAATCATAAACCTTAACCCTTAACCCTTAAATCATAAACCTTAAACCATCAACACTAAAAATCCTAAATCCTAAACCCGTGCTAAAAGCACAAAATAAGGAACCAAAGGTTCAAATATAGCCTATTACACGGCCCAAGAAATCATTGCTAAAAAACAATTTCAAAAATCTAAACAGGCCTAGCCGAAGCGTCAGACCATAGAGAACAACCCACGAAATCCATTGCAGGCCATATTGCAAATGTGGCCCACATGGATCACGCTCACACCCCACGTTCAATGAAGTCCACGTGCTTATAACGAGCTCATAACATCAATCAGGCTAAAACTCAGCCCACGAGCTTCATTACACCCAGCCTACGGCAGCCAGCCCACACACACCAATTGCGTGACAAACCTGGCCCATAGACGTTAGCCCACAGACGAACACAACCAAGTAGATGAGTCAGCGCCCACCCAAGCCCAGCTCCCAAGCCCAAGCACTTCAGTCAATTTGAAACTTAAAAATAGCTCATGAGCTGTCGGCCCATTAGCCATGCATATCAATTTCTTCAAACGAGAAAACCAGTCCACAAGAAGTGGTTTACGCCTTTTAGTCCACAAAATGCCACAAAAGGCCTAATGGCCAAACCAAAACAAGCAAGCCCACGCATACGTTAGCCCAAACAGCCCAAGTTTACGTGCAGCATGCCTAAGTTAACGTGGAGCATGCCCACCACCCAAAGCTCGAGAAACAGCCCATCACGTCCAAATAAAATCCACCTAAGAAGACCGAAGAGGTCCTTGACAGGTCCCTAACAGCCCACATTACTCAAACACCATAAAATCCATTCATCCATGAGCCCACTTAACAAATGAAGCCCACAAAAGCTTCCAGGAGTCCCACATCGTCTGGGAAGGAGAAACCACTAAATCCAGCAATTGCTCACGAGTAGCAATTGTTCACGGTCCAAGCGACTATACCAAACAGCAGCTTCCAAAGCCTTCTTATTTCCAGCTGAGACAGGGGGGCATCCAAGCTGAAAAAAACCAAAGGAGAAACAAAGCCACAAACTTCAGCTCACCAAAGCCGAACACACAAACCAACAAAATGCATTTGCTTTTCACGTCCACTTTCAACAGGCCCAAAAGGCCGATTAGGGTTTGGGGTTCTGGGGGTTTGGGTGTTTGGGGTTTGAGTTTTAGGGTTTTAAGAAATTGGATTTGGGGTTTATGGTTTTGGATTTAGGATTCCAATATAATAAAAAAGCCCAAGGGTATACAAAATAAACATGCATGCTAAGAGAACAACAAAAGCCCTGCATTTGGCCTATGCGCCAGGGTAGACTTGAGCCGAGACAAATAATATAACACATGCAAGGGAGCACGTGGGTGAAACCCCAAGCAGCCCAGCCCACACATGCGTGACTCGCCTAAGCACCCAGTCCACCACGAGCCCATTCGCCCAAATTAGGCTCCACTCGCCACACATGCATGGGCCATGCAATAAAGCCCATTTATGCCAGCCACTTGCAGGGCCGAAGTCAAGCAATCCAAACCTGTCACCACGCCCAAAAAGACCATAAGAAAACCACATGCGATTTATGCTCAAAATTCAAGAGTTTAAGACCAGCCCAGGAACACTAAGCCCAATCCGCCACTCGCCCATTAGCCCACATCGCATGATTTTCCACACCTAGAGCCACTGAATGCTGCCATACTCTGCCGCATGAGATGTAACGCTCGCAAGCCAAGAAGCTCACATGGTATGATGGCCCACTCGTCAAGGTAAAATTATGAGATGAAAATTTTCTACCACGTGTCATGCAAGCAGCAAAGCAGAAAAACCAAACAAAAATCAAGTTGTGGCAGTAGAAAAGCTTATCACGATTCACGTAGCCCATCACGTGAAGAGTGTGGAGCTTTTACAGCCCACCCACTGCCAACTCGTGATTTGCCTGACATAACACGCCAATTCTGCAGCTCCAATTAATGCACACTGCCCAAATGATGAACTTAATCTTCAAGGCCAAAAAAAGGTGAGAGAATTTTAGAGAGAGGAAAAATAAGCATAAATGAGCCCTTCTCCTAAACTTTAAATTCTAAACTTTTTTTTTTTTGGAAAAAATTACAAGTATATTCCAAAAATATGTTTTATATACAAAGTACAAGAGACTTCCCTTAGGAAAGTGCTACAAGTACAAAGAACCGAAAGTTAAAAAACCAAAGCACATACAAAAAAAACCAAAGTGGCCCAAAGCTACATCAAGCAATAAGCCCAAAGCCTCTAATATCCAAACAAATAGAAAATGGCCCACATAAAATGTCAGCACTCAACCGAATAGCTCCGTGTGCAATACTGAGGATGCTACGACCCCAGACGCACTTGAAAACGACAGCCCAGAACGAGCCCACAAACCACGCGCGCAAAATAAGCCCAGTTGCCTCAACCAGCACACACACATTTCAGCTCATAGCGCACTAAATCAGCCAGCCCAACCAAATTTGCTACACACAGCAGTTTGAGCAATCAGGCCATAATCGGCCCAGCCCCATGCACCAAAAAAATGGGTCTAACAAAAACAACCCAACTCATCACATCCAGGCTAAATCATCAATCAATCCACAGTCCGAAAACGAGCCGAAGGAGTACTGACATGAATCCACAGATGCTATCAAAAGCAGCCCACGTACATCAGTTCCACCAATATTAGCTGCCCACATACAAACAACGCTGCCAGACAAGCCATGCCAAATATGTCAATAGAGAGAAAATGGCTGATTTTTATTACAAACCCAGCCCAAAGATCACAACTCCGAAGCCAGCCATGCCCTTCATCCCAGCACACATATGGTTTTGATTTGCGAGATTTTTAAGCCCAAGAAGTGAGCCCAATCTTCAAAGTCTCCCACGTAATAGCCGAGATGAACAAAGCAAAGTGGCCCAACATTTCAATAAACGAAGTTTCCACAGTCTCTGCAACCCACAAACGAAAACGAGACATGTACCAAGCCCAATTAATAAGCCCAGCGCATGAACTGTGAAATTAGTAGAAAATTCGAGCACTCCCAAATCCATATAGAGACCCAGGTCCCACATCGCCCAGGAAGTTGCATACCCCAAACAAGCTACAATAACCATGAATCGTAGGCAGCATCCCCTCACTACTCCATGGAAAATAAGATATATCCTCCCTATAAGTATACACGCCTTTCACCAGTCCCACATCAGCCTTATACTTGGACGAGATTTTCCTCATTTCAAAACTGCCATGTTTCTTCATATCCTATAGCTGCCCCTTCTATTGAATACGCTACTGTTCACGGCTAGTAATTAGTAAAAGAGTGCTACATCGTCAAAACATAATCTGATGATGGCAATCTGGGCTAGCATGACATTCAAAAGCACATTATCTTCTTGCACGCTGACACCCTCCCATGTCCATCACATACACCAAACACACTGAACGAGATTTTGCCCAGAGTAGGCTAGTCTTGTTTCTTCGTATTTCTACGCTACTGTTCAAGACTTAGCTAAAGCAAGGCTGCTACATCGTCCAATGAATTTGACGAAGACGGAGAAAGGGGATATGATGCTCAAGACGCTGACCGATATGTGATGATGATGTGATCTTCCTCCCTGTCAAGCCCGAGACCATTGATTTCTTCACTGAGTTCTGGCTCCTCCCCAGATCAAAGCGCTACTGCTCAATGGAAAGCTACAGCAAGAGGTGCTACGCTACCAAAACCACAACTCAGACAAAAATCCTAAACAACCGTGTAAGAGCACAGGGTTCCTGAAATGAGAAGTGAGGCTAGCTAGCTCAGATTTCCATATCTTGGCAGCTCGGTTTGAAGAATCAGTTCAAGCAACCCAGATTTTGAAATGCCAAAACAGGCCAAAAGTGCAGTAGGCCCATTAACCGGCACAAGCATAGCACACATCACATCCACGTGCAATGAAGCACGTGATATTATTAAAATGTTGCAAAGCAATACTGGAAAGGCTAGCCCAAAGCACCAAACGAAATCAGGCCCTAAGGGTCCCTCAAAATGTTGCAAAACCATTAGAAAATGCCAATAATTCCAACATAACAAATAGGCCCAAACGCATATCAACAAGGTTGGTGTTCTCTGCCAATCAGGCAATCCGCCAAGCACACCGTTTAATCATGAAAAGAGGCCAAAAGAATCATCGGCCCAATTATAATCGTGAAACCCGGCCGAGCCCATTAATCGCCGCATCACCGACTGAAAAGCCAGCTCGTGCACTTTTGAAGATGCACGTGACAGTGATTGAGAATAAGCCCAATCAGGCTCATATGCCAATCAACAATACCCAAATAGCAAGAGAGCAGGCCCAAGCTGTAGCATCAACCCCACAAACAAAATATTTCACAAATTCAATCCAAAAACAGATCAAAAGAAGAAATAATGAAGAACAAGTTGAAGATCATGATGAACAGTTGCTACCAACTGCAGTTTAACCATTCCAATCTCAAGTGTCTGCCCCGTACGAAGCATATATCGGATCACAAGCAACTAGTCTCTTTAATCGGATAATCATGACCTTGTCATATTATCCCGATGGTTGCAACACATTAGAGTACCAGTTCTGTATCCCTGCGTGATCATCATATCCATATGACTCAAGTGATACTTTCGTCTTGACATCACACCCAATACATTATGATTCTCAATAAACCCAGAAGAGGCGTACGCAGAACATGTTAAAGTCCTGGACGACCAAAACCAAAGCATATTGATTGTCACAAGTAATAGCGATGCAAGTCTCAGGTTAAGACCAAATACACCTACCCTGATTCGGATTCCCATAGACACATAGTCATACTACCAATGGAACTTCGATGGGTCTATCCAGAGCGAATCTGTTTCCGTACCATCGGTAAACACAACCTCATATCACACTTGCATAAGTATCCAATACTTAAATATATGAGAACTATGCTGTTACGATTCCATAACACGCACAAGTGCAATACTAGTCTATTCCGCATTATCGATGTCCAGTCTCGATAATACTACGACTAGGGATATTTAATGATTAAACCTTTATAAATTGATATTGTCTCATATCTAATAATCAGGAACTAATCATAAGGACTTTTATCATTTATATATTTAAGTAATCAAATTACAAAATGATAAGATGCAATTTTCATTGTCACATAGTTAATTTGTACAAAAACCACAATGTCTTTTACAAATAGTGACGCTATGGGTCATAATTGTCCAACAATCTCCCACTGGCCTATAGCCAGTCACTCAAGTATCTAACATCTGAACTATGTACATGTCGCTCAAACTTTTGTTGAGGAATAGCTTTCGTCAGCGGATCTGCAATGTTGCCCTCTGATACGACCTTCTCGATCATCACATCACCACGATGTATGATCTCACGAATCAGATGGAAACGTCGAAGAACATGCTTGGATCGTTGATGAGACCTTGGTTCCTTACCCTGCGCTATAGCCCCGTTATTATCACAATACAATGGAACGGGCTCAGGTGCTAACGGAACTACTGTTAATCCAATTAGGAATTTACGGATCCAAACTGCCTCTTTTGCTGCTTCAGCTGCAGCAATGTATTCTGCTTCTGTTGTTGAATCGGCAACAGTCTCTTACTTGGAAGATTTCCAGCTTACTGCTCCGTTGTTCAAACAAAATATGTACCCGGATTGCGACTTGCAGTCATCTTTATCGATTTGGAAACTTACATCGGTATACCCAGTGTGGGTGCTGGATTTCGGCCGAGGTCCACAATTAAAATTTGGAAGTATGGGCACTAACAATCCTGCAAAAACAAAGAAGAATGAACGAGAGTAGACTGCCTACCGGTGTGGTAGGTACCGGGGACACTCCGACGCCCAAGTCAGTAATGATCAGTAAATATGTAAGATGTGAAAGTAAGGTTTGATGTTACCTTAAATTCTTTTGGTAGCCGTGAGGGCGGTGATAAGTGTTTAAAGAGTTGGAGTATTCTAAGATCGTGTCAGAGAGCAGATACTCATAAGAAAGAAGTTGAACTCTGCCATCTCTCTCGAATTTCGTTCCGATTTATAGATGAAGATCATCATTGGCAGCTGGCGTAAGTCCTACCACGTGCTTCGTGTATTTGATAAAAAATCTGGGCAGGTGAGAATAAGTTTTGTGTCGGGCAAAGTAGAAGAAGAGTAGTTGATATAATTTAGAGGTTTTTGTATGTAAGCTTATGACTTGATTGTGATACAATAATACATAGATCTTGGGCCTGGTCTTTACTTTTGGGCTTTGCATACCATTTTGGGCTTTCAAGGTAAAGACGGTTTTATCCTTGGCCCATTTTTGGTTCGTACAGTTTGTCCCTTACTCTCTAAGTCAAAAAAGTTTTGTCTTGGAGAGTATATACATTTGTGCCGAATGATACTAATCACAAAAAGCACGTGATAAGAATGCATCACCTTTTGTCGAATGGTTTTATAAAAGTTTTGTGCAAAATGCGGGTTTTTTGGAATATATCGTGTATATCATCTGGGCAGACGAAGTTTTAGTCTTTCTGATTTGACTTGACTTATGGTAATTGACTCTTGGTCGCCTGATCAGTTTTGAAGATTCATGGATACATTTGACTCGACATAAGTAATGGGGAACATCCTCTAGTCAACTGAACCGAATGTAGGTTTAGGAGTTCCACTTGACTCGACAAGAGTCATGAGGAATGTCCCTTTGTCAACTGAACCAAATGCAGGTTCAGGAGCCCAACTTGACTCGACAAGAGTCATGGGGAATGTCCCTTTGTCGACTGAACCAAATGCAGGTTCAGGAGTCCAACTTGACTCGACAAGATTCATGGGGAATGTCCCTTTGTCGACTGAACCAAATGCGGGTTCAGGAGTCCAACTTGACTCGACAAGAGTTATGGGGAATGTCCCTTTGTCGACTGAACCAAATGCCGGTTCAGGAGTCCAACTTGACTCGACAATAGTCATGGGGAATGTCCCTTTGTGGACTGAACCAAATGCAGGTTCAGGAGTCCAACTTGACTCGACAAGAATCATGGGGAATTTCACTTTGTCGACTGAACCAAATGCAGGTTTAGGAGTCCAACTTGACTCGACAAGAGTCATGGGGAATGTCCATTTGTCGACTAAACCAAATGCGGGTTCAGGAGTCCAATCTTGACTCGACAAGAGTCATGGGGAATGTCCCTTTGTCGACTGAACCAAATACAGGTTCAGGAGTCCAACTTGACTCGACAAGAGTCATGGGGAATGTCCCTTTGTCGACTGAACCAAATGCAGGTTCAGGAGTCCAACTTGACTCGACAAGAGTCATGGGGAATGTCCCTTTGTCGACTGAACCAAATGCAGGTTCAGGAGTCCAACTTGACTCGACAAGAGTCATGGGGAATGTCCCTTTGTCGACTGAACCAAATGCAGGTTCAGGAGTCCAACTTGACTCGACAAGAGTCATGGGGAATGTCCCTTTGTCGACTGAACCAAATGCAGGTTCAGGAGTCCAATTTTGACTCGACTAGAGTCATGGGAATGTCCCTTGTCGACTGAACCAAATGCGGGTTCAGGAGTCCAATCTTGACTCGACAAGAGTCATGAGGAATGTCCCTTTGTCGACTGAACCAAATGCAGGTTCAGGAGTCCAATTTTGACTCGACAAGAGTCATGGGGAATGTCCCTTTGTCGACTGAACCAAATGCAGGTTCAGGAGTCCAACTTGACTCGACAAGAGTCATGGGGAATGTCCCTTTGTCGACTGAACCAAATGCAGGTTCAGGAGTCCACTTGACTCGACAAGAGTCATGGGGAATGTCCCTTGTCGACTGAACCAAATGCGGTTCAGGAGTCCAACTTGACTCGACAAGAGTCATGGGGAATGTCCCTTTGTCGACTGAACCAAATGCGGGTTCAGGAGTCCAACTGACTCGACAAGAGTCATGGGGAATTTCCCTTTGTCGACTGAACCAAATGCAGGTTCAGGAGTCCCACTTGACTCGACAAGAGTCATGGGGAATGTCCCTTTGTCGACTGAACCAAATGCGGGTTCAGGAGTTTCTTTTGAGATGTGTCGAATGTATTATCTACTCAATATTTTAATCATTTGTCGAGTGATTATAAGGTATGCACCGGGGTTTGCCCCAATTAATTTTTCATGAATGAAAATGACCTCCCTATCCAATGATGTCGCGTCAAATGGTGAAGGCAGTCATGAAGAGAATTTTGTTGCTGAGAGCAAGTGGTGTCAAGTAGTGACAATCCAGAATTCATCATTCTTTGCGATGAAATATTTTATATTTCTTAGATCTTCCACGCGTCGTTTAACGGAATAAAACCTAGCGCAAATAACGAGGAGTCTTTTGGCGGGAAATGAACCGCCAAAAGAAGTAGTATAAGAGTGGCTTGATGGATTCATTTGTTTCATTCACAAGATCAACGATTTGGGAGAGAACTTCAAGGCTTCAAGGTACTTCTTCAAAACTCTCTTCGCGTTCTTCATTTCCTTTGAATATTCATAGAGTAGATTCAAACTGTTCTTAGCTAAATTAGGCTGTTTGATCTCTTGAATCATATGTTATTTGGTGGACTTGTGTTTTGGAGAGGGGAGTAGGATTTGATCTTTAAGAAACCCAAATCTTAGAAATTATTTGTTTGTAGACTCGTCGATTAGAATATGTCGAGTGGAGACTCTTTAGAAAGTTTAGGAGAACAGATCGATACATTCGTAGGAGTATCATCGAGTGAATCAACAGAAGAAAAATCATTAAGGGAATGGTCGCGTCAAGAATTATTCGAGGAGGGACCTGTAACTGTTTTGTCGCGTGAAATTCCGGTGCATGCAATTCCTATTAGATCATTGGCAGCTGTCGAGGAGTTTAGTGGAGCGGTGAGCACAAGTGAGCCGACCAACATACTAACCAAGAACCCAGCTAGTCGAATGACGGCTAGTTTGCTGATGGAAATTAGGAGTAAGTATAGATTTCCTAGATCAATGGAGTTGAGGGTGCCCTTGCCGTCTGAAAGAATCGATTATAAAATTCCCGGGTGGATTGGTTTTTATGTAGTACCGTTTTCTAATGGGCTTAGATTCCCCATTCCGAGGTTAGCTTGGGAAATTTTGGATCATTATGGGATCGCTCCTTCACAACTAATGCCGAATGCTTGGAGGATTTTAATGTCGATTGAATGCTTAGCATTCGAACAAGGGTTATTTTTTGAGGTGAATGACGTTTTATATTCATACTACCTCAAGGAGCACTTAACTGAAAAAGGGATATACTTTGTACCTTCGTCGTAAGAGGGAACAAATAGTTATGGGGCTTCCAACGAACGATAGGGGTAATTGGCAGTCGGACTATTTCTTTGTGAGGAATGAGGGTATCTTTGGGTCGACTGGAATGGGTCGTGTTTCAGAATATTGGAGTGTATTTAGTGAGTATCAGTTCCTTCTATTTATTGATAATTTATCAATGTTATTGTCGTATGATACTAATGTGTGGATTGTTTGTTATGCAGGTCCCTTTCGAAACAGTTTATTCGACAAAACACCTCTTATTTTGTCCAACACTAAAGCTCTTCTTGATCTTCCCGTCGAACAAAGAGATTGGAGGATAATCTTGGTAGAGCATAGATTAAGAGCAACATTAGTGTGGAAAGAAATCTTCGAATCAGAAGGTATATCTACCCCTTTGGCACTTTCTAAACACGTATTGGAAGTCATCTACTGTACTCGGTCGATTCGAGCTTTGTACGGAAAGGTGTTGTTTATAAAGACATTAACTCCAAAAGAAATTTTATGCGCAGAGGACATGATGTCGAGGCAAATAAAAGTAGCATCAATTGATGAGTTGAAAAGCCGAAAGAAGGCTAGGAAGCTCAAGATAAAGGAGCCAGAAGTGGAGGTTCCAGAACCACAATTGGTTATCGTCGACTGGAACTCCAAAGATTAAAGGGAAGTCGACTGAAATTATTGTCAAATGGGGGAAAAGGAAGGCGGATGAAATTGAAGAAATCGACAATATAATCGTCAGGATTCCATCAGGGTCGACTGCAATTTCTGACCCATCAAGCCTTGACCCTTTTATCAAGAAGCTTCTACTGGAAGAGGATGAACAAAGGCTATCCAAGATTGGCCCCGTCGAGTCAATGAAAAAGGCTGCGGCTTTAAATTACCAAGTAAGAAAGTAGATAATTTTTCATAATAATTTGTAGAATGGATTCTAATCAAGTCCTTTTTCCAGGCAATGGAGTGTAGCTTACATATGCAACGATATGTCGAATCGACTCTCAAGAAGCAGAGAGAAATGGAAAAATCATTCGCAGCGATGAAAAAGGAAATGGTCCAAATGAAGTCGCTTGGGAAAAGGAATGCTGAATTGGAGAAGGAGTTGAAGGAGGTGAAGGCAACACTTCAGATGGAAAAGGAGACTTCTGAGGTTACAATTGAAGGTTATAAGGATGCGTTCGAGAATGTGAAGAAGGAGAATGATGAATTACTTGAGAATCTTGAAGGGATTGCTCTTGAATCAATGATGAAAGAACGTAGTCATCTGATGAAGGATTTCCTTGAAGGGAAGACATGAGCTTGGGAACCAGAGAAATGGATTCAAGAGTATGACCGACTATTGGCAGGAATTTCTTTTTCAAACGAGGGTGATGAGGAAGAGAAAGGTGAAGAGGTCGACTCGAAAGTGGCTGAGAGAGAAATAATTGACGGCGAGGAAGCGGCTGAAGTTCAAGAAATGGATAAGAAGAATGAAGAACTTAGTCGAATGGAAATCGAGCCGACTATTCAAGTTCAAGATATTCCTGCACCTGAAGTTGCTGCTGACGTATTCCGGAAGAAGCTACTCCAGAAATTTGAATCTCTTTGAATTTAATTTATCGCATTTGTAGAACAATTTTAATGACTTAATGATATTTTGGGATTCCTGCACCTGAAGTTGCTGCTGAACGTATTCCGGAGAAGCTACTTCAGAATTTGAATCTCTTTAATTTTTTTATCGCATTTGTAGAACAATTTTAATGACTTAATGATATTTTGGGATGATATTTCAAATGAGAATTTGTTATTAAGTCGAATCACACAATACATAAAGTAGAAAATCACTCTGAACCTTAAAATATGAATAAATGTACGCATAAATTACCGGTAAAATTGCTTAAGGTGAATTGCATTCCAACTATTGTGAATTTGTCTCCCCTCAGTTGTTCGTAATTTGTAGGCTCCATGTCCAACAACTCTTGTGATGATGTATGGCCCTTCCCAATTTGGCCCCAACTTTCCATCTCCAACTTCTTTTGTATTTTGAAAAACTCTTCGTAGTACCCAATCCCCTTCCTTGAAAGTTCTGCTTCTGATATTTTTATTGAAATATCTAGTCATTCTTTGTCGATGCATCGCTAGTCGAATGGATGCACGATCTCTCAATTCTTCAATTGTTTCCAGGTTAAAATTCATAAGTTGTTGATTCGTATCATCGTTGAGCCATTGGTAACGGGGAGATGGGATGGTTTCTTCAGTTGGTATCACAGCTTCTGTCCCAAATGCAAGAGAGAACGGAGTTTCTCCTGTGGAGGAACGGCTAGTCGTCCTATATGACCATAAGACCCCTGGTAGCTCATCCGCCCAAGCTCCTTTTGCTTTTTCTAATCTTTTCTTTAAAGTATTTAAAATTGTCTTGTTGGAAGACTCGGCTTGACCATTTGCTTGTGGGAATCGAGGGGTTGAAAAACTTAATTTGATCTTCCAATTTTTGCAGAAGTCTTGGAAGTGATTGCTGATAAATTGTGAACCATTATCAGTCACAATCTCTTTGGGAACGCCGAATCGACATATGATGTTCTTCCAGACAAATGATTGAACTTCTCTATCTCGTATCTTGGCGAAAGAGTCTGCCTCAATCCACTTTGAAAAATAATCTGTTAACGCCAGCATGTAGACTCGTTGACCAGGGGCGGTTGGTAGTTTTCCCACAATATCCATTCCCCATTTCATAAATGGCCACGGGGAGAGAGTGGGATTTAATTTCTCAGGAGGGAGATGTGAAATCGGAGCGAACCTTTGACATTTCTCGCATTTCTTCGTATAATTTGCTGAATCAATCCTCATAGTTGGCCAGTAATACCCAGTCGAATGGGCGCGTAGAGCGAGGCTACGTCCTCCAGAATGGTTTCCACATTCTCCTTCATGCAATTCTGATAACACGTGATGTGCTTGGTCGTGAGTAAGACATTTTAAATAAGGTCCAGAGAATGACCTTTTCAACAACTGTCTTGAAGATGGTGAATCTGGCTGCCTGTCTCTGAATTTTTCTCGCTTCGGTTTTGTCTTCTGGAAGTAGTCCTTCTTGCAAATATTTCATGAGTGGCGTCATCCATGAGTCGCTTGACGTGATGGTGGTGATCTCTTTGCTTTCTTTCCAAATTGCTGGCCAATTCAAATATACTACTGGAATGGATTGTGGTTTATCCCCCTGCATCGTCGACCCAAGGGTAGCCAATGCGTCTGCTTGAGTATTCTCGCTTCTCGGAACTTGGGTTATTGTAAATTCTTCAAACGTCGACTGGATTTCTTTCACTTTCATTAAGTAGGATGACATTTGAGGATCTCGAGCTTGATATGATCCTTGGAGTTGGTTGACTATCAGTTGAGAATCTGATACCACTTTTATTCTGCTTGCTCCAAGTTCTTTAGCCAAACTGATTCCTGCAATCAACGCCTCATATTCCGCCTCGTTGTTTGTAACCCTGAATCCACATTTGATTGCTTGACGTAGTATATCTCCATCAGGAGTAGTGATCACCACCCCAAGACCGCATCCTTTCTTATTGCTGGAACCGTCGACTGCAAGTTTCCAAAGTGATGTGGTTTGGATTGAATTGACTTCTTCATCTATTGAAACTTTCTGATTGAGACTGAAGTCAGCAACAAAATCAGCCAACGCTTGAGATTTGATTGTTGTTCTGGGCTGGTAAGTGATGTCGTGTTCTCCCAATTCAACCGCCCATTTCGTTAATCTTCCAGACAACTCCGGCTTATGAAGAATGCTCCTTAGAGGATACTCTGAATAAACTGTGATCGGGTGTCCCTGAAAGTATGGTCGTAGCTTCCTTGCTGACATTATAAGGCAATACTAGTTTTTCCAAATGTGAGTAACGTGATTCCGCATCAAGCAATGCATTGCTTACGTAGTAGACTGGTAGTTGTGTGTTGTTGTCTTCTCTGATTAAAACAGCGCTCACAGCTTGATCTGAGACTCCTAAGTATAGGAAAAGCCTCTCATTGTCGAGTGGTTTTGACAACAATGGGGGCGACGTTAAGTATCGCTTGAGTTCTTTGAGAGCTTCTTCACAGGCTGGAGTCCACTCAAAGTTTTTTGCTTTTTTTATGGCTGAGAAGAACAAAACTCTTATCTGTGGACTTGGAGATGAATCTGTTTAAAGCTGCAATTCTTCCTGCTAGCCGCATAACATCTTTTGGGCAGGTAGGAGAGGGAATTTCAAGATGGATTTGATTTGATCAGGATTTGCTTCAATGCCTCGTCGCGTGACAACATATCCCAAGAACTTCCCAGAGGCTACTCCAAATGCACATTTTGTTGGATTGAACTTCATCCCATATTTATCATTATGTTGAATGCTTCTCCCAAGTGTTGTAGATGCTGATCAGATCTTGAAGATTTCACCAGCATGTCGTCTACATAAACCTCCATTGTTTTCCCAATCTGTTGAGAAAACATCTTGTTGACCATTCTTTGATAAGTAGCTCCCGCGTTTTTGAGGCCGAAGGGCATCACTTTGTAACAAAAATGCCTTTATTGGTCACAAAGGCTGTCTTTTTCTTGGTCGTCTGAATGCATAAGGATTTGTTGTACCCAGAATATGCATCCATGAAACTCAACAATTCATGCCCGGTGTAGCATCAACCATTTGATCGATATGTGGCAGTGGGAAAGAATCCTTCGGGCATGCCTTGTTCAGGTCTGTGAAGTCAATACAAACTCTCCATTTTCCATTTTCTTTCGTACTACCACCACATTGGCTAACCAGTCTGGGAACTGTACTTCTTTGATGGCACCATTTTGTAACAATTTCTGGACTTCTTCATCAATGATCTGATTTCTTTCTGGGGCGAATTTTCTTCTTTTTTGCCGGACAGGAGGGTAGTCTGGATCTATGTGGAGTTGATGGGTGATCAACCCAGGGTCAATCCCTGTCATGTCTTCATGCGACCATGCGAATCGGTCGTGTTGTTTTTGCAAAAAATCACTCAAGTCTGCTCGAAGCTTGGGATCCAGATTTGCTCCTATTTGAGTTTTGTGATCTGCATGTTCTGGATGAATTTGGACCTCGTCTAGTTCTTCAATACTTGGGAGTGTAGGCTCCAAAGGATGAGGTCCGCTCTGTAATTGCTATGCCGAATGGATCTTAGCTTTCATTGTTGTCTGGTAGCATCCTCTCGAGGCGATCCTATCACCCCTTATCTCCTGGACCCCCACTTCGTTGGAAACTTTAGTGTTTGATGATAAGTAGAAGACACGGCCCTCATTTCATGAATCCATGGCCTACCGATGATAAGGTTGTAGGCGGAAGGACAATCCAAGACTAGGAAAGTAGTCATTTGGTTAATTCCTCCTGCGTAGACTGGAAGACTTATTTCTCCCAAAGTAAATTTCTGCTCACCACTGAATCCGATTAACACCGTTGTTCGTTTGTTAACTTTCCCCAGCTCAGCTCCCATATCTGCTAAGGCAGTTGCAAATATGATATTGGCTGAAGATCCCGTATCTACCAGAATCCGTTTGACCATGAAATTCGCCACCTGTAGAGAGATTACCAAAGCATCATGATGAGGGTTCATACTTCCGGAGTTGCTGTCGTCTGGAAACTCCATCATCAGATTTGTAAATTTTTTCTCCATAGAGACCGTGGAATGATGAATGTTTGACATGATAGCCCTGACATGTCGCTTGGCCGCTGAATACGAAACTATTTCCTGTGTTTTGTATGGCAGGGGTCTTCGATCAAAGTCTCTTCGGAGGGGCTGATGTTCTTTCCTCGGGTGACTCCTTTTCTCTGAATGATGGCTAGGTGTTATTCTTGCAAATTCTTTATGTCGTTTGGATGTATGAAGCGCTCTCTCATTTTGCACATTGGAGGAATTATCTTTCCTTTTATTCCTCTTGTCTTCTTCCCATCTGATTTCAACTTGAGCTCGTGCCATGGCCTGGTCCATTGTGTAGCATCGAAATTTAGTTAACTTTTTATAGAGTCCACTATCACAAAGTAACCCATTTCTGAAAGCTTCCACAGCTGTCGGCTGATGTAGATCTGGAATCGATATCCTCTCCTTGTTGAAACGGGCCACGTAGCTTCGCAAGGATTCACCCTTCCGTTGCTGGATGGTATTAAGGTCGTCAGTAGTTTTTTCAAGTTTGCAAGAGCTGGCGAAATGCTCCACAAACTTGTCTGCTAACTGTTGATAGGACTTGATGGATCTGTATGGTAGATTGATGAACCACGTAAGGGCAGGACCTCCCAAAGTTTCTCCAAATCCTCTGCACATACCTGCTTCCCATTGAAGAGGAGCCAAGCCAGTCGACATCATTTTGTACTTGTAATGGATGACATGGTCGTCTGGGTCTGTGGATCCATCATATAGTTTCATGTCGGGTGGACTGAACTTCCGCGGTAACTCAACGGATGTAATGTTTTCCATAAAGGGGGTGTCAGAAATAGTTCCAGCTCTGCTCTTTTTTATTGGTAGTTTCACTCCTGGTAGGCTGGACATGATTGCTTCTTTGAATTCCTTCATTTCCCTTCTCATAGCAATGGCAACTTGTTGAGCTTGGTTGAGGGGAGAATTTGGTAGGTCCCTCTGGTCCTCATCATTCGATGGAATGTTATCTGTTGTTTCGTTGAATGCTCCCAAGAGATTAACTGGTGTGATACGGTTATTGGGCTGATCTGAGATATCATGATGCCGAGATGGGGATGAAATTAACTCCAACTGTTTCTGAAGGTTGATGTTGGAATTACGAATGGTCAAGTTTTCCTCTTCTAAAGCTTTTAATCTCTCTTGAAGAGTGGCCAGTTGTGATGTCATTGGATCAGTTGTCTGTTCATTGCTTGAAGCCATGAGTTACGAAGCTGTGACTGTTGGTAGAATACAAAATCTTTGTTTGCAAATTATCGCTAGGGCCCCACGGTGGGCGCCAAATTGTGGGTGCTGGATTTCGGCCGAGGTCCACAATCAGAATTTGGAAGTAGGGGCACTAACAGTCCTGCAAAAAAAGAAGAATGAACGGGAGTAGACTGCCTACCGGTGTGGTAGGTACCGGGGACACTCCGACGCCCAAGTCAGTAATGATCAGTAAATATGTAAGATGTGAAAGTAAGGTTTGATGTTACCTTAAATTCTTTTGGTAGCCGTGAGGGCGGTGATAAGTGTTTAAAGGGTTGAAGTATTCTAAGATCGTGTCAGAGAGCAGATACTCATAAGAAAGAAGTTGAACTCTGCCATCTCTCTTGAATTTTGTTCCAATTTATAGATGAAGATCATCATTGGCAGCTGGCGTAAGTCCCAACATGTGCTTCGTGTATTTGATAAAAAATCTGGGCAGGTGAGAATAAGTTTTGTGTCGGGCAAAGTAGAAGAAGAGTAGTTGATATAATTTAGAGGTTTTTGTATTTAAGCTTATGACTTGATTGTGATACAATAATACACAAATCTTGGGCATGGTCTTTACTTTTGGGCTTTGCATACTATTTTGGGCTTTCAAGGTAAAGACGGTTTTATCCTTGGCCCATTTTTGGTTCGTACACCCAGTTACCTCAAGTTCTTCATCTCCATAGATTAAGAAAGCATCATTAGTTCGTCTAAGATACTTAAATATATTCTTAACCGTCATCCAGTGACCATCACCTGGATCGGCCTAATAGCGACTACACATGCTCAAAGCATACGACACATCAGGTCGCGTACATATCATGGCATACATGATCGATCCGACTGCTGAGGCGAACGGGATCCGACTCATGTTGTCTCTCTCATCTTGAGTTTTAGGACACATGTCCTTAGATAGAGTGACGCCATGTGACACTGGCAACAGTCCCCTCTTGGACTGATCCATGTTGAATCTCTTCAACACTTTGTCAATATATGTACTCTGGGAGAGTCCAAGCAGCTTTATAGATCTATCCCGGTAGATCTTTATTCCTAGAATAAAAGCTACTTCTCACAGATCTTTAATGGATAATTTTAATGAAAGCCAAGCTTTCACCGATTGTAGCATGGGAATGTCATTGCCTATAAGCAATATATCATCAACGTAAAGGACAATGAATGTCAGTGCGCTCCCACTAACCTTCCTATATACACAAGGATCATCCTCGTTTTGAACGAAATCATATTCTTTTATGATCTCATCAAAACGTTGGTTCCAAGAACGCGATGCTTGCTTCAATCCATAAATGGATCGATTTAACTTACAAACCTTGTTTGCAAGTCTTGGTACGACAAAACAGTCAGGCTGTTGCATATAAATATCCTCCAAAAGGTTTTCGTTAAGGAATGCGGTTTTGACGTCCATCTACTATATCTCGTAATTGAAATATGCAGCAATAGCAAGCATAATCCGAATGGATTTAATCATGGCAACATGTGAAAAAGTTTCATCGTAATCAACACCATGTCGTTGACGATACCCTTTCGCTACAAGCCTAGCTTTGTACGTTTGTACGTTGCCATCCATGTCGGTCTTCTTCTTGAAGACCCATTTGATGTACATGGAATCCATTTCGGACTTCATGGCATCTTGCCATAAAGCGGAATCGATATCTTGTATCGCTTCCTCATACGTATCCGGCTCGTTATCCTTAATGAGATTGATATCCACATGAGGTGAGATCAGAAACTCATACCTCTCATGTTGTTTTCTGACTCTCTCCGACCTACGTGGTTCTTGTGTATTCGAAGATTGTGGTACAGTCTCATCCTTGATGGACTGTTCATGTTCCGTTAAGGATTATGTGCCAGGAATAGTATCACTCCGATTTTTATCTAGTTCTACTTTCCTCCCACTTACCACTGCATTTAGGAATTCCTTCTCAAGGAAAACTATATGTAGAGCAACAAATACTTTGTTCTCTTGTGGGTGATAGAAGTAATATCCTTTGGTTTCCCTATGATATCCTATAAATAAGCATTTATCCAATTTGGGTTCAAGTTTGGTACCTTCCAAACGTTTGACGTATGCCCAGCAACCCCAAATCTTCAGGAATGAGAAACCCGATTTCTTTCCTGTCCATATTTCATACGGAGTCTGTTGACAGACTTTGACGGAACCTTATTCAAAATAAGTATTGCACTGTTCAATGCATATCCCCAGAAGGAAATAGGTAGCTCTGTACGACTCATCATAGACCTTACCATATCTAACAAAGTTCGGTTTTGATGAGCGAAAAATATATCAATATTAACCGCCCCTTTTACTTAATATTTTGTTTAGTTTCTCGGGTTTGATAAACGTTTTGATGTGTTTTAGTTTATTTTACAGATAAAATAATATTGGGACACAATGAAATCATTTAGGATGAAATACTTGATCATAAAGAAGATAATGAAGAAATACTTGATCCGGAAGTACCATATCTTAGTGCAATTGATTCATTATTATTTTTAGCTCAATGCATCAGAACATATATTGTATTCTCAGTAAATTTATTTATAAGATTTAGCTCCGCACCAATTCGACGACATTGGAATGACATCAAACATATTTTCTGTTATCTTCATAGGACAAAAGTCTTTGAATTATTTTATTCAAGTGAGCTAACACTGTATGGGCCAAATTTGGTCTAAGGGTACAATTATCTTATCACTTTAGGCCCGGCCCGATTTCTCCCAAATAGTATTTTGAGGCCAAGATTGGGCCAAGGGTCCGATCCTCTATCAAGCCCGATCTAACAGATAACAGATAAACTCTATTTAATCACATATATTATATCATTTTTCAGTAGACAAAGCACATGCACCCTCCACATGCAAAGATGCTCACCACCGAAAGTTTTAAACATTTTAGCACGTTGTGGGGACCGTTCCCATAATTTTAATTCCTATTCCAACTGTAAAGTGACGACTTAAGCATGTGAAAGGCCCCAATTACCAGATGTGTCAGCACTTTGTAGATCCCAATAATCGTAGGTATAACTCCTCTGGCACATACAATGATGGTTCCTTCAAATCTATAAAAGGATACGTAACTCAACCCAAAGGGAGAGGGCTTATTTCTTACAAGTCTCTGCTCTCTGACACTAGCTTTCTCAGAGCTCTCCATCCCCTCATTATACACTTACCACCATCCTCATGGCCACCCAAATAGGTCAAGGTAACATCAAACCTACCTTTTACATTTACATAATTACTGCTCATTTCATGCTACTGACTTGGGCGTCGGAGTGCCCCCGGCACCCACAACACCGGTGGGTAGTCTGCTCCCGCTCACTCTACCTTTGTCTTGCAGGATCGCTAATGCCCCCAATCTACAAATTCTGATTGTGGACCTCGGCCGAATTCCAGCGTCCACAATTTGGCATGGACCTTCATCAGAACTAGTAGTATGAGAAGGAAAGACTATCATAGACCTTCTTCAGGTATAGTAGAGTAAAGATCCCCCATTGGCTCATGTAGAGTCAAGTTGAAGACCTGACCTTCATCTGGTCAGAATATATTGTAAATTCCCCTGGTCCTTTGACCCGTAGTATGAGGATTATCTTGACCTTCACCTGGTTCAGTCGACCGGGGACATCCCTCATTGGCTCATGTAGAGTCAAGTTGAAGACCTAACCTTCATCTGGTCAGAATATATTGTAAATTCCCCTGGTCCTTTGACCCGTAGTATGGGGATTATCCTGACCTTCTTCTGGTTCAGTCGACTAGGGACATCCCCCATGGACTCATGTAGAGTCAATTGATTATCCTGATCTTCATCCAGATCAGTTGACTGGGGACATCCCCCGTGGCTCATGTAGAGTCAATTGATTATCCTGACCTTCATCTGGTTCAGTCGACTGGGGACATCCCCCATGGACTCATGTAGAGTCAATTGATTATCCCGATCTTCATCCGGATCAGTTGACTGGGGACATCCCCCGTGGCTCATGTAGAGTCAATTGATTATCCTGATCTTCATCCGAATCAGTCGACTGGAAACATTCCCCATGACTCTTGTCGAGTCAAGTGAAACTCCTGAACCAGTATTCGGTTCAGTCGACCAATGGACATTCCTCATGACTCTTGTGGAGTCAAGTGAAACTCCTGAACCTGAATTCGGTTCAGTCGACCAAGGGACATTCCCCATGACTCTTGTTGAGTCAAGTAGAACTCTTGAACCAGCATTCTGTTCAGTCGACCAGGGAATAATTCCTATAAAGTTTATGTCGAGTCAAACTCAAGACCTAGACTTTCTTTTCCAGTTGACACATGTCGTATGATATGTACTCTTGAATCTTCATAATGTTCAGTCGACTGGGGACATCCCCCATGGCTCATGACGAGTCCAGTCCAGCACATGACCTTCATCTGGTTCAGTCGACCAGGGACATCCCACATGGCTAAATGTCAAGCCAAGTTGAAGACTTGGACTACTCTTAGTCCAAAAGACATTGAATTCTCTCTGTTGTATGTAACATGAACTATGCATTCTTAACAGATACTCTTACATCTTGTTTCGTTCGACACGTATAAAATACACTCTAAATCAAGAACTTCTTGACTTAGAGAGTATGGGACAAACTGTATGGGCCAAATTTGGTCTAAGGGTACAATTATCTTATCACTTTAGGCCCGGCCCGATTTCTCCCAAATAGTATTTAGAGGCCAAGATTGGGCCAAGGGTCCGATCCCCTATCAAGCCCGATCTAACAGATAACCAGATAAACTCTATTTAATCACATATATTAGATCATTTTTCAGTAGACAAAGCACATGCACCCTCCACATGCAAAGATGCTCACCACCGAAAGTTTTAAACATTTTAGCACGTTGTGGGGACCGTTCCCATAATTTTAATTCCTATTCCAACTGTAAAGTGACGACTTAAGCATGTGAAAGGCCCCAATTGCCAGATGTGTCAGCACTTTGTAGATCCCAATAATCGTAGGTACAACTCCTCTGGCACATACAATGATGGTTCCTTCAAATCTATAAAAGGATACGTAACTCAACCCAAAGGGAGAGGACTTCTTTCTTACAAGTCTCTGCTCTCTGACACTAGCTTTCTCAGAGCTCTCCATCCCCTCCTTATACACTTACCACCATCCTCATGGCCACCCAAATAGGTCAAGGTAACATCAAACCTACCTTTTACATTTACATAATTACTGCTCATTTCATGCTACTGACTTGGGCGTCGGAGTGCCCCCGGCACCCACCACACCGGTGGGTAGTCTGCTCCCGCTCACTCTACCTTTGTCTTGCAGGATCGCTAATGCCCCCAATCTACAAATTCTGATTGTGGACCTCGGCCGAATTCCAGCGTCCACAAACACAAAATCTAAGTTTAGTTGGTTGTACTGATGTAAGATACATCCCCAACTCTCACAAGATAAGTTCATATATAGACAAATAAAGAATGTATATGGTTAATGTCACTTATCCATCATATTCAGAACACATGCAACTTAGACTCCGCTACAAATATTCCAACAGTGATATATGAAGATGATGTTGCATGTATTGCACATATTAAAGGATGATATATCAAGGAAGATAAAACAAAGCACATCTCACCAAAGGTCTTCTACACTCTTGAGAAGCTTATACAAAATGAGTCTACTAAGTAAATTATCCTGATGATCTCTTTTGAGAAGAGCATTTCATCAGTGGGAGCCTATTCATTGACATGATGAGTTACATTTAGATAAAAGCACATTATACTCTTTTTCATTCGATCAGGTTTTGTCCCATTAGATTTTACTGACAAGATTTTGATGAGACAATGTTTGTTGGAATAATTATTTTAAAAATAATGTGATAGGTCCAAAGGACAATGTTGTAAATAATATGATCCCTCACTTTAATATTTATAAGTTTAGTTTATCCCACATTAGTTAGGGATAACAATCTTAACATAATCTCTCCATATAAATAGAGAGCATATCTTATAATTTATAATTCAATTCAGAATTAATAAGAATAAAAACCTATAAATTTTCAAGGTATCTTGTATTCTTTTATTTCTCCCTTATTTTAGTTATTATTTATGAACTTTAATAATTTCATTAGGAGTGGCAATGGGCCGGGCCGTATCCGAGCTTTGATAAGCCCGACCCAAGCCCGAGAATTAATATTCAAGCCCGGGCCCAGGAAAAGCCCGGCGCGGCCCATCTTGGGCTCAGGCCAGGCTTTATCCGATCTGATTTTTTAATAATAAAAAAAAATATATATCTAATTTATTTTATATATATATATATATATATATTTTTCTTAAGTCTGATCAGGCCGGCCTTGGGCTTTTTGAATTAAGCCAGGTTCGGACTCTGTCCGGAGTCAGGCCTCTAATTTTAAAATCCGATCCGAATTTTTTTATTCCCGGATCAGACCAAAACTCTTACGGGCCTCATCGGACCGGATCCGAACTTTTTTTTGCCATGCTTATATATCATATCGAATATTTATTTTATTAAAAAAAGTCAATAAGTCAAACAGGAAACGCGCAGACGCAGTTCCGATTGAGAAAAGTCTTCTTGCTTTCCAGTTTCAACCTCCAAACCCATCCACCATCTCTCCCTTTCATTTCGTGTCATTAAAATTCCATTGCTGGATTTCATTGCGTTCAGAAAAACATCCAATATCTATATATTTCGGATATTCGTCTTTGATGATCTCTATGTTTTGACCTTTGTTGATCTTTCTCTATCGTTCAGCATTCTGGATCAGGGATATTTGAATACTTGCGATATTGTCAAACCTTTCTTGTCACAATCAATTTTTTTTTTCCGCATGGTGATTAGAATTTTTTTTCGCTTCATGTAATGAAGAATTGTTTTTGTTTGTAGATCTTTTTGTTTTTCATATATATATATATATGTATTTTAAAATTATTTAAATTGTTATAACACAAAAAATGAAGCTTGTGGTGAGAGTAATAGAAGCAAGAAACATACCAGCGATGGATCAAAATGGGTATAGTGATCCGTATGTTAGATTACAATTGGGAAAGCAAAGGTTTAAGACAAAAGTGGTGAAGAAGAGTTTAAGCCCAAGTTGGGAAGAGGAGTTCAGTTTCAAAGTTGAAGATTTGAAAGACGAGCTTGTTATTTCTGTTTTGGATGAAGATAAGTACTTCAATGATGACTTTGTTGGGTTTCTTAAAATCCCTGTTTCACGAGTTTTTGATGCTGATAATGAGTTTCTTCCCACTGCCTGGTACTCTTTGCAACCCAAGAATAAGAAGTCCAAGAATAAGGACTGCGGTATGTTATGTTTGTATGCTTTACGCTTTTTCTTTTTAATTTTGTTTGTTGCCTCCATTTCTTTGCTTTATATATATATATATATCCTGCAGTTGGTGTATATCATGTTATTGATTGATAGGTTTATTTGCTTCGGATTTTTGTTTGTGGTAATGTCTTACTAGCATAATTGCTTGTAATCGAATTTAAAATTTTTCTGTACCAAGAATGCAATGTGTAAGCACATAATTTACTGATTGAATTTGTAACTTTTCTTTTTATGTGTTCCATGGCAGGTGAAATTCTTTTGACTATATGTTTTTCGCATAACACTTTATCTGTAGACTTGAATGGCAATAATGATCCTGGAAATCACTTGATGACGAATGAATCTCCTAATAGGTCTTTCAGTGGCTCGTCAAACGCACCCTCTCCAGTGAGATTAGAGGATGCCGCATCTAGTAAGGAAGACAAGTCGTGTGCACAAAAAACTTTAGCTGGTCGTATTGCTCAAATGTTTAATAAGAACTTGGATACAGCATCAGGTAGAGGTGTTGACTTGTTGGAATTATCTGAAACTACCAAATCTGATGTTTTAGACGACAATTGCGAGGATCAATCCTCTTCTGCTTCATTTGAAGAAGCAATGAAAACAATGGAGTCTAGAGATCAGGGGTCTGAAATCCCAAGCAATTTGACAGGGGGAGTCCTTGTAGACCAAATGTATGTGATTGCACCTCAAGACCTAAATTCTCTACTTTTTTCACCTGATTCGAGTTTCCCTAGAACATGGGCAGAAGAACAGGGAAGTACAGAACTGCAATTTGGCCCATGGAAGTTTGAGAATGGCTGCGAGAGCTTGAAAAGAGTTGTAACTTATATTAAGGCAGCAAGCAAATTAATTAAGGCAACAAAAGGCATTGAAGAGCAAAAATATCTGAAAGCTGATGGTAAGGTTTTTGCTATTTTAGCAAGTGTGAGCACTCCAGAAGTGATGTACGGGGGCACTTTTAAGACTGAATTGCTTTTCTGCATTACTCCTGGCCCCGAGTTGTCATCAGGAGAACAGTCCACACATTTGGTGATATCTTGGCGTATGAATTTTCTGCAAAGTACAATGATGAAAGGTATGATAGAAAATGGAGCCCGGGCAGGTTTAAGGGAAACGTACGAGCAATTTGCAACCTTTTTATCTCAGACGATTACGCCAGTTGATTCAAATGATATGGGGTTAAATAAGGAACATATTTTGGCTTCATTGCAGCCAGAGCCACAGTCCGACTGGAAGCTGGCAGTGCACTATTTTGCTAACTTCACTGTAATTTCCTCGATTTTTATGGCATTTTATGTGCTTCTCCACATCTGGCTTGTGACATCCACCACAATTCAGGGTCTTGAATTTGTTGGGCTTGACTTGCCAGATTCTATTGGTGAATGTATTGTGTGTGGTGTCCTGGTTCTTCAAGGTGAACGGGTCCTTCAGTTAATTTCACGCTTCGTGCAAGCCAGGAAACAAAAGGGTAATGTTCGCATCTGATAATTTCTCTCTATGTCAGGGACAACTCAGACAATTCTGCTTAAATATACCAGTATACCCTTTCCCTCTAGATGAGAAGTTGATTGATGACCTTGATAAGATTATTAGCATGCTCTCTCTGATGTCTGACTGGTTAAATTGAAGCCATGATAACTATTTTTAATAAACCCAATTTGTAACAAATTGCTCCGTGCTGCATATGCATATTCTGGCTAATAGTTAACTGCAGAGTTACTGGGGGACAACATTATTTGCTTTCTTTAATGCTGTTTTACTTCCAGTTCTTTCTTCTCGAGCCTGTATTTGTTTATGCCATTCTTTTGTGTTAGTTTTTTTATTTATTTTCATTTTCTGATGAATGATAGGTAGTGATCATGGAGTTAAAGCACAAGGCGACGGGTGGTTGCTAACTGTTGCTTTGATCAAGGGAGATAACTTAGCAGCTGTTGACTCAAGTGGGTTCTGTGATCCATATGTGGTGTTCACTTGTAATGGGAAAAGCAGAACCAGCTCAATAAAGTTTCAGCAATGTGATCCAATGTGGAATGGTGAATCTCTTATAATTCTGTATGAATGTTTTCTGATTGCTACATCTTTATTTTTCATGTGTTGTTCAATTTGTAATTTTTTTTTCATTTTTTTTTCAGAAATATTTGAATTTGATGCAATGGACGAGCCTCCTTCAATGTTGGATGTAGAAGTTTATGATTTTGATGGACCTTTTAATGAAGCTACATCTTTGGGACATGCTGAGATAAACTTTGTAAAATCAAATATCTCAGATCTAGCTGATGTGTGGGTTCCTCTTCAAGGAAAGCTAGCCCAGGCATGTCAATCTAAGCTTCGCTTGAGGATTTTCCTCAATAATACGATGGGTAGCAATGTTGTCAAAGAGTATTTGACTAAGATGGAGAAAGAGGTGGGAAAGAAGGTAATCCAAGCTGTTCTGCTCTGGGTATTTATTTTTGTCAATCTTCTATATATCTTTATGGTTTTCCTAGCTGCTAACATTTTTGTTTTTATTTTATCCATCTTCAATGGAATTGTTTGTAGATAAATATTCGATCTCCTCAAACAAATTCAGCCTTTCAGAAACTCTTTGGGCTACCACCAGAGGAATTTCTTATCAATGATTTCACCTGTCACTTAAGGCGAAAAATGGTCCTGCAGGTGATTTTGGCTTGGTCATAATTCAAATCAAGTTTTGACATTATAGCGATCTATAAGAATTTAAATGATGCATACAGCGTGCTTTAGCAGTCCTTTCATATTACACGTGGTTGTCAATGTGCAGGGTCGTCTATTTCTGTCTGCAAGGATAATTGGGTTCCACGCAAATTTATTTGGGCACAAAACAAAATTCTTCTTCCTTTGGGAGGACATAGAAGACATTCAAGTGTTACCCCCTTCTTTGTCATCAATGGGCAGCCCAGTTATTGTTATGACTCTCCGGCAGGGTCGAGGCATGGATGCAAGGCATGGTGCAAAGATCCAAGATGAGGAAGGCAGGCTAAAGTTTCATTTCCAGTCTTTCGTATCTTACAATGTAGCACAACGGTAAAAATGAAAACAATGCCTTGTTCTTTTTACATTGTTTTCATAATTGTAACACGATTTTCTTTGTTATTTCATTTATTCTATTTTAATTGTGCTCATCATCCAATTTTGTTTATTAGACAAGAATAGCCACGCATTGTTAAATCTTTTTGTCCTTCCCTAACCTCTCCCTTAGTTTTTGTTTTCTATCGACGTAAGAAGCATATTGAACTCTGTTGCAAAGCAATTAGGGAATAGATTACATGGTGTCTGAATGACAATGTCTCTTTAGTCTTGGATAGGAAAAATGAAAAACGATATAGATAAACTATCCTATGTGCCAATGGGGTAGTAGCTCCATTGGTAACTCATGCCCCTCAACTTGTTTAGGGGCATGAGTTCGAACCCCCACAGCTGCAGTGGGGGTTCATTTGTCTCCTCCATAGTTTCGATGTTGGGATTGGAGGCAGATTTCTCCCAAATATTTGTGGGAGTAGATTTCCGAACTTTGTTTCAGTAGATATCTGGGGATGAGCTACGAATGTATGTATTTAAACTCCTAATAGACATTAGATTGTAATACCTATAGATTGTAATGTATTAAAAAAAGAAAAAATTCTTACCTATGTGACTTTTATATGTATTGAATAGGACAATCATGGCACTGTGGAAGGCAAGATCCTTGAGTCCTGAGCAGAAAGTGCAGATAGTTGAAGAATCAGAAGCCAAAATCCTACAAACTGAAGAGAGTGGAGCCTTCTTGGGTCTTGAGGATGTCACTATGTCCGAGGTTTATTCTTCTGTTCTTCCGGTTCCTGTAAGTTTGCCCTCTCTGCCTCCCCCTTGTGAATAAGTGTGCATGCCTGCTTGCTTGCTTGTGGGAAACATCTACAAACACATGTATGCATGTTAAGCTGGTAGTGGTAACTGTCATGCATATATGCATTTTCTTGTTTTTGTGTTACTATACATATTGTAAGGTATCTGCTGGCATCTGACAATTACAGCTGTCTTATTTATAATATTAGATGAGTTTCTTTATGGAGCTGTTCGGTGGGGGTGAATTGGAGCGTACTGTTATGGAGAAAGCTGGTTGTCTTAGCTATTCCTGCAGTCCGTGGGAATCAGAGAAGCTCGATGTTCATGAGAGGCAAATATATTATAGATTTGATAAGTGTATATCCCGCTATAGAGGAGAGGTGACAAGCACTCAGCAAAAATCACCCTTGCCAAGTGGGAACGGTTGGCTTGTGGAAGAAGTTATGACTCTTCATGGAGTTCCACTTGGTGATTATTTTAATGTATGAATACCACTTTGAATTGTTTTGGGTGTAAATTCATTGCTGTATATTACATTTACAATTCTAACCATCAGAATTGCTTTATATCTTTGTTTTGCATATTCATAATAACTGACCATTGTCTTTTCGAAATGTGCAGCTTCACCTAAGATACCAAGTTGAGGATTCATCCTCAAGACCAAAAGGTTGTCTAGTGCAGGTATACCTAGGAGTTGCATGGCTGAAAAGCACTAAGCATCAAAAAAGGATTACAAAGAACATCGTCTCAAATCTAGAAGACCGCCTAAAGGTCAAGTTAAGCGTAATTGAGAAGGAATTTGCTACGAGATAGTGGAAGGATTGAGCATTGCCATAAAATGATAATACAGTGGACTTTATTCGAGTTTGGAGAGAGCTCATATTTCCTTGCCATTCACTTTTAGTATTCCTCGCAATATTAATGCCCACTCTTATTGATGACAGACAGACTGCAGATATTGTAATGGGCAATCATTCCGATACACAATCTAGTACTAATTTGCATTATCACGGACGGGAATTGCTGCTGACACTTCTATTTTGGATCTAGCAGTGCTTTGTAGTGTACAAACGGCTTTGAAGATTATAACAATTTTCCGATAGTACAGGGTGCTGAGAGCCTTAGTTTTTTCTACTGGTCTGATGCTTCTTTGTAGCTGTATTCTGTGCGCTACTGCTGTAATTTCAAAAATTTGATTGGCACACGGCGCATTTAGCTGTTTCTTGAAAATGGTTTTAAAACCTTGTATAATGTATAAACGTGAAACGTGTATTTTAGTCTGAGATAAATTAAATCTTTGTACAGTATTCAATTTTTAATATCTCAATTACTAAAAAAATGAATAAATATACCAAATAAAGACGGGATAAATTAAATCTTTGACTAGCCACGTCATTTGAATAGATGCTAGATAGTATTGAGCTAATAACGTACGAAGTCATAGTCTATGGGATATCATATAGATGAAATATTAAAGAGTTAATATCATCTCACTGCTATTTGATAATGAACTCAGGACGGTCGCATAAATATATTTCTTGTCTATGTTATAAATCATTTTGATTTTTATTAAAAGTTAATAAGTGTTTATTTTGATAATTAATATGAAAATTAGATTTCCAATTCAAATAATATTTTCTAATAAGATTAGGACATTTGGAATATTTTAGAAATATTAATTTGATTAATAAATTTGAAATATAAAATAAAATTTAGAGTTAATTTCTTAAATAAATATTTGATATTTAAGTTAAATTTAATTAAATGTAATTTTGATTAAAATTAAGTAAGTTAAAATTAATTAATTAATTAATATTTAATTAATTATTGAGGTAAAATAATATTTAATCTATTTGGCATTAATTTAGTGGGCTAACACCTTAATTAACTATGTCATAATTTGGATTAAATAAGAAAGTCTTATTTAGTTAAGTTTCCTAACTTAATTTGTAAAAGAATCTTAAAGAGACCAAATTTGATTTGGAGAGACCTTGAATTGTCCTTATTGTATTGGGATACAAATAAGACAAACCTAATACTATTTAAATAGCATGATTTTTGGTCAAGGGGTAAGTTTTTCCCCTTGGCCGAATTCTCTCACACACACTCTCTATATTGTTTTGTTTTAAATTTGTTCTAAGATTATTTCAAGGAAAGATTGTTTCGTTGATTTTAAATCTAGACTTCAACTATACAAGAAAGAAAATAGTTTTCTTTGTTCTCAAAGTGGGAGCAATTTGTTCATAGAAGCGATCTAGTGTACCAACTAGATGTGCCAACTAGTTAGAGAGTCAGAGGCTCAGTGGGATAGTATGGCCTATTCCCTATCGGTAGCATCTCCCGGATTGAGGATGTTATAAAGATGGTATCAGAGCATGGTCTAGGGAGTCAGTGACTGCAGTGGGTAGAGTGTTGGGGTCTTATATACGCGGTATATCCAGGATACTCGTATGCAAGACACTACCTCTCTAGTATCCGATCCTCGAGTACGTCCTCAAGATCTATAGACATGTTAGTAAGCTTTCACAGACTATTCGAATAATATTCCTTACGAGAAAAACTATACTCTAGATCCAAGTTGAGAATTCTCCTATAGTTATCCTGGCTTATCACCAGAAGTTCATAACAAGTTATGAAACTAAATAGTAAGGATCTAAGAAAAGTTACCCAAGGGAGTGGGAAAGGAAAGCTATAAGAAAGCAAGGAAAGATGCATAGATGTGTAAGTAGCTAGAGATAAAGAAAAGTAAAGAGACAGAATAAGACAATGAAGTTCTAAGGATACCCACCTAGGACAATCAAAAGACAATAGAAAAAGCCCGAGCAAGTATTAAAGTGCTTAGAAGATGTAAGATGCATTCCCTCCTCAGAAAATTCCTTCAAGCCGATCCAATAGCCTTCAGGTACTTCGTATAGATAGTGAGTTCCTGAAGTAACGAGGAAAAGACAGAAAGATAATAGAAGTAAGAAATCAAGATTAGTCTTAAGAGCTCCAATAGACTGAGATGTCAAAAGATCGTAGAGAACTCCAGATCCCTAAACCCAGACCCAGGTCCACAAGCAGGCAAATAAAGGTCATAAACAGAAACGATTAGTTACCTTATCCAAGCAATCCGATGAAGACAAGACCCTAAGCTATCTATTTTACAACCACTTAGTGATACTAATTAAGAAAGCTGTCCTGACAGAGCCTATATCATACCCACCTTAAATGAGAAATAGACTCTATCAGGACACATAATACTAGAACAAGGACAACGATAATTATCGAAATGTAAAGGTTTTCCCCATCCTTTCCCAGCTTAAGATAAATGCAACCGTAAGAAGCCCGACGAGAGTTCATCTTAAGAAATGGAAGACCTTGGAAGGTAGATCACCCAGAAAAGGATTAAGGAAGTTTTCAAGGATGTAAAGAAGAGAACCCAGTATAACCCAAAGATCTAGACAAGTCAGCACAAGGCTTACAGTACTAGTAGAAGTCTACATAATATATTAAACTTAGTAGAACCTTCAGATCAGCCCAAAACCAGTAGAAAAACATGGAAGCATAAAAGAATAGACCCGTGAGATTGGAGATATTTAGAAGTGACAAAAGTATTAGTATGGACAGTAGAACAAAGTGCCATAGCTGCGACTTATAGCAAGAGCAGAGAGCAGAAATCTAGGAAATAGTCAGAAGGACGAACCACCACTAGTCTCAGTAGCATGGCGTAGAGCCAAGAGATAGGATCTGAAAATAGTAAGAAGGAAACAGAAGTGTCAAGAGGATTTAGTACATATAGTGACATGGGTAATGTAGCTTGGAGACAACAGAATAAGTGAAGACTCTAACCAAGTCTGTGAGCATGTATTCATCCCCAACTTAGAGCCCAGCAAGAAGAAGAACAAAGTAAAGAAGAGTATTTGACAGAATAGATGGATTACGAGGTGTCTAGATGGTGAAGCCAATAAGTTCAATAGAACATAGATAAAAAACACGAGATGGTAAAATTCTATATAAGATAGAAAAGTTTGGAGTCACAATAAGTCAAGCCAAATCTAGAAGTCGTCTTAGAATTAGAATCCCTTAGGGGAGTAAAGGTTCAAGGAAGTCAAGAAACTAGAGAGAGCGACTCTCAAGAGTATAGTATATGACTCATAAGAGTCTTATTATATTGAGAAAGAAGAACTAGATAAGAGTGGCACCTAACCAAAAGATTCAGTATAAGATGTCTTAAGTAATCGAAGTTGATAGAGTTTTCAGGAGAGTAAGGATGTAAGGAGTTCAAGGAGCTGAGGTGAGAAAAAAACTTATGCAGCAGAGTAAGCTTCTTAAGAAGGAATAACAAAGAGAGTACAACGGCACTCAAAGAGAGAAAGTAACGACTACAGAAGATTTAACATCAGAGATTAAATAGGAATGAGTACAGAGGAAGCACGAGAAAGTTCTTAGAGAACATGAATCAAAAGGAATTTCGTATAAGAGGTAGTGTGTTCGATAGTTGAAAATGATCAGAAGTAAATTTGGAGAAGGCAAACCACATAATTTTTAGCAGTAGTGCCCTAGTGTAGGGAAAGACATCAAATATATATATACACGAGAGTCTTAGGCTCATAAATAAACAATATGTGCAACCAGATCACCATAATCAGGAAGGCCTCAGGATAAGTTCCCACCCTCCCAACCTTGGTTAGATAACAATAGCAGAGATGGACCTTGAAGGTTGCCTCAAGATACTCCCGAGAGTAAGTGAAAGTATAGTGAAAGAAGACCAGAACATAAGACTTTCAGATGTAGTTTAAGAATAGAATAAAAATGAGTGACTGCTCTGAGTAAAAGAGTTAGGAAAGAAGTTGTTCAGATGGAGCGGTACAGAGATAAAGTAGTAGTCAAACAATGACTGAGATACCAAAGAATCAGTGTTAGACGTAATAATGGATATGTAAAGGAAAAAGATAACCCTCAGATAAGAAGACAAAGAAATAAACCAATGAAGTTCTCAGTATAGAATATGATAAAAAATCAGAAGACGAAAAGCGTACTAAGGAAAAGGTTTGGAACTGAAGCCGTCAAGGTGGAATGACGGTAGGAGAGAATACCTAATAAACAAAGATAAAAGTGTGTAACAATAAGGTTTCTTAGTATCAGAATGAAACCAAAAATCCCTTACGTGTTAGCTCACGTAAAACACATTAAGTACCCAACCTTAGTCTAAGTTGACCAAACCATTATGGGTTTGGGATGGCTCTAGCCACGAGTATGGGTGGTTTGGTAGATTTGTAGCATATTATGGAAAAAAATGAGATAAGTTACTTCAAATTTGCAATTAGCATAACATGTGGATCCTTAAGGTACAATATATTTACATGTATTTGAGTAACGACCATTGACAGTACTAGATTATGGAAAACAAATTGGTGTGGAACACTGTAACCATATTTAATGTAACAATGAAAGTAAATGTATGAAGGAAGTATGAATTATAACTAGAACCGAATTGCCAGCATCCCCGTCTATAACAAAAGTGTAGTTTAAGCAAAAATATACTTACAGTTAAGCTCCTAGAGAAGCTACCAGAACCAACCTCCTTAGTAAAAACCCATTGGGTAAACAAAATAGTGAGTAAGAGGTACATGAAGAATCTGACCCTGTACTACAAGGTCTTAAGCTATACAAATAGGCAGAGGCAAGAAAAGTTGTAGAGCGGAACTGATAAGCAGACTGGTATGAATAGATGTATGTATATACCTTCCAAAGTCAAGGTATGAGTGAAGGAACCCCATTACAGGACACACAATACCTTCATAGATGAAAGACCCTTAAGTAAATGTTGGAAAACCTAACCCAATAGTTATACAAAAGAAGTTAAAGGGCGTTGAGTTCTCAACAAGAAGACTCTTAGATATATCTTCTCGTAGATAGATATAAGAAGACTAAACAATCAAAAACTAGAGCTGTATCATGGCCGTAGTGTAAAGTAATCAACATGAATTTTATGAAAACATGACGAGGAGTCCCCTATCAATCAAGAATTTAAGAAGCATAAGGTATGAAATAGAAGTTAAGATAAGAGAAAGGCTAAGGCGTATCCATTATAAAAAGAATGAATGATCAGTTTAATAGAGATCTTAGTCACCAAGTTATAGTGAACCCGGTTAACGTGAATTAGTTTACAGTGAAGTAAGAGTCTTAGTAGATGGAAATAAAGATGGTTACGAGTATAAAGTCAGTTTAAGCTGATGGATTAGAAAGGACCCGTGAACTCTGTGACCTAGGGTAATATCTTAAGTTTAAAGAGGATTCGAGGACGAATCCTATTTGAGGGGGGAAGAATTTATAACGACCGATAGTATCTACTACTGTTACATTGTAGTATCGTGGTATTACGGGACGAAGGTAATATAATATAAATTATGTTGGGACATAAATACACTCATGGAATGACTTTGGGGACAATCGGTAAATTCTTCGAAATTCCGATACGAAATTCTATGATGTTCAATTCCGGATAGCTCGTGGTATTTGGGGCATAACCTTTTCATATGAACTTCGATTTTTATGAATTTTATATCGTCGAAAAGCTAAGACCGAGACCTACAATTTTCATGTTGAATATTTTTCCAAATTAGAACTAGAAACGGGCTAAAAATGCAGATAAAAAATTTAGATGAATAGTACCCGAGGTTCATTCTAGTAAATTCCCAAAATTTCTACAAATTTCTACACTTTTCTAATTTCAAATAGCCCAAGTATAAAATGAGGATACTATTCAAGTATCCCCAAAATTGGAAAAGAAAAAGAAGAAAGAAAAACGTGGAAGAAGAATTGGAGAAGAAGAAGAAAATGATAAGAAGAAGAAGAAACTAGAAAGAAAATGGGAGATTCCTACCCAAATCAAGTCTAGGAAGATAAAATAGAACATGAAGGTTCTAATTGTGAAGGGGGAATGTGATTCAAGGTAAAAAATAATCTTGACCGAAATTGTTATATGTTGAGTTTTGATGTTTTGATGATTATAGTGTGTTGATGACTTGAATGTGATGATGAATGAGTGATTATTGAGTCAGAAAAAATATGATTGTGGGAAACCCCCAATTTGTTAAATTTTGGGTATGAACTAAATAGAGTGTATAGAATGGTTATGAGTTAATGTTGAGGATGATATTGATGATATTTTGGGTATTTATTGTTGTTATTGCTTGTGTGTTATGGTAGAAGTTGAGAATGAAGATGAATGTTGAGATTTGGGTCCTGAATTCAGGTCCGCGTCGTGACGCGTGACCCTCGGTGTCGCGACGCGTACTGGAAAATCAAGACAGATTCGTTTCTGGTTTGGCCACATCGCGATGCGAACTGGAATTTTTATGCATACGTTTCTGGAACCATGCGCGTTACGATGCGAAGACAAAATTTTCCCCAAATCAATTTTAGTTCATCCCAGATTCAGCCTAGCGTGTTAAGGGCCATCCTAAAAGACTCGTGCTAGCCCGTTTACATACAATACATCATAATATAGATATCATGCGCCTTGAGTGATAATACATGTTCAAATGATTAAATTTAACCTAGTTCCGAAGCGTATTCCATGACTTATATTCTAATTGAGTTTCTTAATGATAGATCATCGCATAAACCATAATTCCCTTCGACAAGTGGCATAACACCAGCCAAATTTCGGACCTGTGAGTGGACATTTTTCTTTTTACTTAATTTTCATTTCGTATTTTTCATATCAGACTTATTTTACACACTTAGGGCGTTAGCCAGTTTTATCACAGTTATTTCGTGAAAGAGTATGTTTTATGAAATGTTTTAGAAACAGTATTTTAAAAGCTTGAGATTTTTGATTTTCGAGGCATGGGGGAAAAACCCACCTCAGTATATAACTTGTTACAGCCAAGGAATTGACGGATGACATGTGCACATTGTAGAGGACTGGGGGGACGGTGATACGTAACGTCCCCAGATCATAGTTCAGGACTAGGGATGACAGATGCCCCTAGATCCTAGTTTTAGAGCTTGGATGGAAGCATAGATCCACACCTCCAGTTCTAGTTCAATGGATTGGGGGACGGCAATACGTAACGCCCCAAGACCACTAGTTTCAGGGACAAAAGTGGCATGCTTTGGAGGACGGCGATACGTAACGTTCCAAAGTCATGTATTTGCACTCCTGGCTCTAGTTAGGCGTATGAGGGGACGACGATACGTAACGCCCCCATACGTCAGGTTTTTAGAGACAGATACAGTTTTCAGAAAAGAAAGTTTTCAGAAAACAGCAGTTTTATAAGAAACCTTCAGAAAAGATAAGTTTTACAGAAAGAGTTCAGAAGAGATTTTCAGAAAGAAGCCCAGAGTTTTCAGACAGAAAAATAGTGTTCGTATAAAGCTATTCCTTGAACCTTGGTTTTAGAACCAAATATTTTTATAACAGTATTTCAGTTTTCATCCACTCACTTAAATCGTACAACGGTCTAACCCCCCACTCCCAGTGTTTTGTTTTGCAGGTTCTTGGAGGACGAGCTCGGTATGACGGATACTGATGCAGTCACTAGGGTATGGAGTCCACCAGTTCAAGTTAGAGAAAATGAGAGTCCAGTCAGAGTCAAGTAGCAGTTATGTATTAATCTTTGGTTATATGATAGTCATTGTAAAATTATGTGTTATTGAGTATACAATTATTAATGTTGAGTTTGCATGTTAAGTTATTAAGCTTGGGCTACGGTCCCACACATAAGATATTTAAATAGAGATAAGAGTATTAGTATTTCTTATGGTTAGAGAGTCAGAGGCTCAGGGAAATAGTACAGCATATTCCCTGCCGGTACCATCTCCCGGATTGGGGATGTTATAACTTGTCTAGTGTCACGACTTGATGATGTTCAAGTCTCAGACAGTAATTGCAATTTTGAGGGCGTCGCGACGCGGCCTATTTTTCTAGGTCTGGAGTGACAAAAACATGCACATCATAATTTCGTTAACCGAACTCTTATTTTTCTATGTTAATCTAATTAGTATAAATAATAATCCAATGCATCATTTGGTCTTTAAATCTTGCTCCATGGTGTGTTGTTGAGTTCTTTACGGAATCGGCTTGTGATAAGTCCTTCGTGACATCAGCTATTCTAAGTTACAAATAGGATTATAATTGGACTTATTACAAAAGAAATAAACTTACAACACTTGAAAGAATATGACCTTATGGCCTTACATTAACAATACTAAAAATAAGAGCCGAAAAAATTAACGATCAACGCAGAATATTCATCACATGAATCAAAATAAACATTAATCTAATGAACATTAAAACATTCATCTCAAGAATCTAAAATTATGCCTACTCATCACAACACGCATACTAACGATTTATATCTCATATAAATTATTAAAATTGAAACTTTAAAAGAGAAGGATTAAAAACACTTTTCAACCTTAGATCTGATACCAATAGTAGGAAATGCCTTTCCTAATGCCAGCAGAAATTCTATTGGCTCCGGGATCGATCTTGAAAAATTTCTTGCCTTCTCCCTTTGTTGAAACTGAATTCCACCAACTCTTGGTGAATAGATTTTCTCATCGATATGGATCAGTTTCCTTTGAGATCTGACGCTTGGATCAACCACCCGATCTTCCGAACTATGACTGGAAACCGACAAATCGAAGTGTGGGCTTCACTCACAAAGATAAATCTCTAAACTATTTAGAGAAGTATATTGTCACAATATCTTTTGGCTTTTAGAAAGATTGAATGAACTAGATGAAAATCTAAATCACTATAATTTTTCTTTCTATTCTCAACACTTGAGAAAAAATTATTTTCTCTCAATACTTGAGAAAAAATTCTGGATTTTCTTTTATCTCTCAATCTTTCACAAACTTGTGTGAATGATATGTTTTTCTCTTACTCCTACTTACTCAATATTTGAGTAAAAATGGTAGAGATTATATTCTTTTCCAAAAGCCAACCAATCTTATCAAAAATCCTCACATGTCATTCTATTGTAATGGAAAACACAATTAATGGAATGCCAAGCAAAGACATGTGAGATGGACAAAAAACTACGCAATTAGTTCATACCTAATGATGAGTGGTAATTATATCACTATTTCCCACTTATTTAACTTAATATTTTGTATAGTTTCTTGAGTTTTGTGAATATTTTGATGTGTTTTGTGTTATTCTGTAAATAAATAAAGTTTCAGGACTTTCTGGAGGTGATTTGGAGCCAAAACAGTGAAAATTAGACAAACGAGCATTGTGGTCATTATGTGCATCGCGACGTCTAACGTGCGCCGCAAGCTTGCTAACGTGCGCCGGGTCCACATGTCAGAATCTGAGAAGTTTGACTTTGCTAACGTGCGCCGTGCCACGTGTCACCATCACAACCGATCTGCTAACGTGCGCCGTGCCACGTGTCATCATCCTACGGTGTCGACAATCGCCATCACCACGTGTCTGCCACGTCATCGTCCAAATCACATGTTGACCGAGTCAAAGTGCCACGTCATCATCAACCAATCACAGTGTGCCACGTGTCACAATCCTACGGTGCCGACAATCCCTTTCGCCACGTGTCGCCACGTCACACCACGTCAGCATAATTATTGAATTAATTATCTGTAATCACCACGTCAGCAGATAAGAATCTGAACCGGCCAATCAGAGCTTGCCACGTCAGCGCGTCACGACACAAGAAGAAACGTGCACGTCGCGACGCGTGGCACTATGGACTCCTATAAATAGAGCTCGAAATTTCAGTTTCAGATTTACCTTCCTCTCTGAATTCTATGATGTAAATAGAGAGTTTTCTATCTAGTTTCTTTTAAATTTTAGTTTTGTAATTAATTTTAATTACGTTCTGTAATAATAGTAATTTACTTTCTTTATTTTACAGTTTTTACTATTCAACCATGATGAGGTAACTTCCATACTAGGGTGAAAGGTAATTCTTTTACTATTGCTATTTAGATTAATCTCCCTTAAATATAATATATTCACTATTTAAAATTTGACTTAAAAAGGATACCGCTGTATTGGTTGGTTAGTAATTC
>SKCR01050366.1:0-38980 GCA_019454045.1 Zanthoxylum bungeanum
TTTCTTCATTAGGTCCCAGGCTTGATCTATTGCCATCAAAGCTCCTCCAGCAGCAGCATCAACTGTGGTTCTCATCAGTCCAGAAAGTCCATTATAGAAAGTTTGGACTTGAAGCCATTTTGGAATCTCGTGGTGAGGACATTTCCGGAGCAAATATTTGTATCTTTCCCAAGCTTCGTACAAGGATTCTGAATCTGAATGCTGCGTTGTCTGGTCCTGCACAAGGATGTGATGTCATTTCTCAACTTTGCAGTTCTGGCTGGTGGAAAGTATTTTTGCAGGAATTTGGTGGCTAGAGTGTTCCAAGTTGTGATGGATCCAGCTGGTAGTGAATGTAGCCAAGCTTTTGCTTGTCTTTCAAGGAATATGGGAAAACTCTCAGCCTCATAGCTTCTTCAGCTCCTCGGTTGTAATTGAACGTGCCGCAAACTTCCAGGAAGTTGTTGATGTGGGCATTAGGATCTCAGTTGCATTTCCCCCAAACTGAACTGTCTGCTGAATCATCTGAATGCAAGTTTTGATGTCACCCGCATTTGCTGGTAAAGGAGGAAGTACAATACAGGAAATGAGGCCATCTACCACCGGAATGGTTCTTCTCGAATGGGGATTGGTGGTGCACCTCCAAAGGTTCAGGTTCCATGTTGACTAAGGCTTCTTGGCCTTCTCACCTTTCTCTTCTCAACTGTCTGATGGTTCTTTCAATCTCTGGGTCAAGCGGTCGGAGTTCAAAACTTCTGGTTCGTCTCATGAAGTTTCTGAGAACCTGAAACACAAGAAAACAATAACAATAAGTAAAATAAAAATTAGATACAAGTAAAAGTATCTACCCCTAAATTAATAATAAAAGATAAATAAGTCCCCGGCAACGGCGCCAAAAACTTGACCGGCGTAAACACACACGTATAACGCAAGCGTACGTATCGTTCAAGTAGTATAAAAAGTATCGATCTCACGAGGACTTAATACCTAAGTTATTAATTTTATGAGGTCAAATTATTACTAGTATCTACAGGTTGTTTTAATTGATTTGAAATGACGACGATTCTAAATTTAAAGACAAGTAAATAAAATTGTTCGAAAGTAGATTTTAAGAAAATTCAATATTAAAAACTATCTAGGGTTGTGATTTATTCCAATATTATTTAAAGATGAAGTGGTTATCTTATAGTTGGGTAATATTGATTTATTAACCTGGAACACTAAATTATGTAAAAGCCTCTTCCGATGGTCAATTACAAATACCCAGTATAACCCAATTGAACCATATGTCTATGTCAACCAAATTACCTAGATTCATTAAGATTAAGTTCCAATTATGGCTACCCCCGCCCGACAGGTATATTCCTATCCTGTAAGGAAATCTATTAAAGGGTTATCTATCATCAAGGAAGATCGTGGGCTATTGATCTGAGGTCTTAAACTTAAAATCCCTATGTCTAGTTCATTTTAAGTTTACCTTATCAATTTTATTAGTGGCCAATTAATAAAAAGGCATTAAGATTAAGACTCAATAATAAATCTTTATATTACTCAAACTATAATCTAACCCATTATAAACCGGTGATAATTGGAAGTCATCACACCCAGATACTAATTTTAGTTACGACACATAGCTAGGGCTGGTAAAATAAAAGACATAAAATGCTGAAAGTAATTGCGGTAAAGTAAATACTGAAAGGTAAATTACAATAAAATAAATGCTAAGTAAAAAGGAATTACTTTTACTACTACTAATTTGAATATCTCCCATAAAATAATATATAAACTTGTGATAATATTACCAACCGACCAATCTGGCGGTATTCTGATTAAGTCAATTAAGTCCAACCAGCCATTAAGGCGATAATATTTGTCCATAACCAGCCATAAAGGCGGAACCAAAATAAAATTACCAACCGACCAATCTGGCGGTATCCTTGATTAGTCAGGTTTAAACCAGATTAAAATAAAATTACCAACCGACCAATCTGGCGGTATCCTGATTAAGTCAAATTAATTCCAACCAGCCATAAAGGCGGAACAAAAATAAAATTATCAACAGACCAATATAGCGGTATCCTTCTTAAGTCAAGTTTTAAATAGTGAATATATTATTTTTTAAGGAGATTAATCTAAATAGCAATAGTAAAAGAATTACATTTCACCCTAGCTGGAAAGTTACCTCCTCATGTGAATAGTAAAAACTGTAAAAGTAAAGAAAGTAAATTACTATTATTACAAAAAGTAATTAAAATTATTACAAAAGTAAAAACTAAAAATAAAACGAAACTTAGAGAGAGAAGAACTCTCTATTTTACATAAAGAAATGGGAGGAATGGTACACTGAAATCTGAAATTTCGAGCTCTATTTATAGGCGCGGATAAGGGTCCAGCGTCACGACGCCAGCTACAGTTCAGCGTCGCGACGCCCGATACAGTGAATCGTGGCACAATGACGGCTTGACACGTGGCGAGGCGGCTAAGAGATCAGATACTTATCCGATGATGTGGCACTATTCATGATGTCATTTCTTACGTCACGTTGATGACGTGGCACTGTTCATGACGTCATTGATGACATCACGCTGACGTGTGGAGGGCGATTGTCGGCAAATTAAGATGATGACACGTGGCACGGGCGCATGTTAGCAGATCCGTTGTGATGTTGACACGTGGCAAGCGCACGATAGCATGATTGGCGCATTTTAGCAGGCGGCCACGTTAGCAATTTTCTGATTGGTCCACGTGTCCACGGCGCACATTAGCATTTCCGGCGCATGCTGGGCGTCGCGACGCGCATGGCTTCAAGCGTCGCGACGCTGAAATGACGATTTTGCCCTTTTTTGTCCAGTTTTTTTCCTGTTTTGCTCCAAATCACCTCCAGAATGTCCTGAACTTTATTTATCTACAAAATAACACAAAACATATCAAAATATTCACAAAACTCAAGTAACTATATAAATATTAGGTTAAATGAGTGAAATATTGATAGATTTACCACTCATCAAAATCCAGAACATGCCAAGTTGTCAGGACTACATCGATAGTTTGAGTCTGTCACTGACAAGTGAAGCCTTGATACGCCTCATTGTGAACATGCCAAAGCTGTCATAACAAGAAACGGTCAGGACCAAAATCAGGAGTCACAGTGAGTGTGATTGACAATGAGTTATCTACTTGTGAATATACGTAGGCGAGAACGTGCCAAAGCTGTGAGTCGAAATATATTCACGGGGTCCACTTCCCATTATGGAATTCAAATTAATTGGATTCCCATTTTTCCGTTGGGGATTACGGTATTATGTAAAATAGTGGGAGGCACTGCTTTGTTAAAAATCCATAACTAAAGCAGTGTGTAATATTATGAAAATTACCGTTTATGTTTACTTTATTATATTGTGAATATAGAATTAAACTTCTAATCCACTGCATGCATATTTATATATATGTTTTCTGACTTCACATATGGTTGCAATTTTCTAGAATAGGTTATTGTTGAATATTATTAGATTAGTCTAAACCATCGGGAACTCTTGTTCCGATTTTCTTTGAAAATCAAGATGGTTAGTGACTTAATTACTAAGTCACATTAGGTAATCTAAATAGATATCAGTTATAGGATTTAATTGTCTAGAGAGAATAGTTTCTTGTGCTGTAAGAATTGACGTGAATTTTTTCATGTCTCGAGATTCTTGACTGGAATTAAGAAAACCCCATTAGGTTTTGTTTATCTGATAATGATTTTTCTTGGCTTTAGTGACCTTTAGAGGTAGTGTGTATGACATAATTTGCTAATCAATTATTTGCAATTGTTATGAATAGTTGAAGGTAAATTATAAAGCTAAAGAAAAGAGATGTGTATAGTTGTGTATAGAGAATATCGATTCTCACAATACGACAACTATAGGTATTGGATATCAGATCTCCCTTCTAGTTATTTAAAATATTGTATAATAATTATTTTGATATTTGATATTAGAACTTGAAACTATTGGATAGTTACTTGTTCTTTATAAATAGTTATTTCATATTTTAATATGACTAGTAGTGTCATTGATGAAAAGATAAACATTAAGAAAAATATGCGGTTAACTAAATAATTTAGAACAGTGCTTTATGAGATTTTATCACTTAAGCATTAGATGCTTATTCTGTATGGTAAATGTTAGTCTGATACAAGATCACACCACATATCCTTATCCATTTAAAGAATATTGTATTCGAGAATGTGATTAAATCTCATTTAACCAATGATCGTCATTGGACCACAGATTTATTAAATTGATATATTGGTTGTATGTAGTTTAATGAATTATAAATTATCTTGGATAGTTTTCTTTACTTCGTAACTTAGTTAATGAGTTGTCATGACTTAGTTACATGTTTCTAGTAGAACATATATTGAACGTCTTGAATGGTTCGAGAACTTTCAATATGTTTCTGATGAAACGCGAATAGAATATTTTGACTGGTTCGAAGATATTCGATTTGAAGTTTTGGAAATTGTATCTTTAAAATTCATTATGAGTCTCTGAATTGTTCAAAGATGTTTGATACGATCAAACATATGAATTTATGGCAATTAGTTCTAAGATTATTCGATGAATATGATTCTTAATCAATATTATTCTTCTACGATTCCATCGTGATGGAATTGGTCAGTGGGAGAAATCGAATCTTATATGATTTAAATCATTTAATATTGAGTGTTACCGAATTATTTTCAATACTTTTGGGGATATGCTCCAGTTAGACTAATTCATCTTTTAATTAAGGTTTCATTAGTTTCTACAGTTACGTATATGATATGTATAAGTAGAAATTCGGATCTTGAAAGGTTTGAGATTTGAATCTTTCTTTTGTATAATGGTTATATAATTGAAAGTACTTGCACCTTGGAGGTACAAGTAAAAGTTTATCATTATTCTATTTAAAAGAATATTGTATTCTATTGATAGAATATCTTTTCTAATATCCCGAGTAATAAATTACTTTATTACTTGGTGTGTACATCGGATGTTGACCAATGTAGAAAAGACTTGACTTAGTGAAGTCAAATGTGAGAGTGATAAACTATAAATGGAACTACATAATTAATGATGAAAAAGACCATTTGGCAGCTTCCATATAAGTCCGATAGGATGTCGGAATCATTAGCGAAGTATTTGATACTAATGGTTCGCTATTTTCTTATCGAAGAAAATTATCCTATAACTTATAGTGGGAGCAATATTTTGATGAAGTTGGTGCTTGGAGTGCCAATCTGAATTGTACATTTTATTATTTATTAATAAAATAACTACATTTTTCATTTCATACTTTATAATGGTATTGTCATTATGCGTATTAGATTGATGTATAGATATGCTAAGAATACATCGACCTTAGAATATTTTGACACTGGGTGTAAACTATTCTTAAAGTAAATATTCCTAGCCGTTAGTTTTGAAATACGGTCGAATTCCTATAACCTAGAAGACTAGCATATGTCGTATATTGGAATTGGAGTTCCAATGGTTTAACACGATGTACCATGAGTTTTGGAAACTCGTATAGGCATGTGGGTATTCGTTGGAGCGAATACTGAATTACTCACATGTGATTCCTAATATTTGGATGTACACACCAATTTCAATAGGAATCTCCTCGAGTCGAGTAGCATATGTAATCCTTTGACTATATGATAGCATTGATTTTGTGTGAGATCCTCCACACTTAGATGCCATATATGTCAGAAACCTTTCATAGTCTGGCCTCTAGATGTTCATTGGGTATGGACCGATGCACTCAGTAACCAAGTGCGAAGCAAGATAGTATCCGTCGGCCCGTATATGTACCATAAAGTGGTTTAGGTATCCATGTGAGTAAAGTCACGATTCTTAAATCTTTGGCCAAAGTCGATCACCTAGGGTGGATCGCATCAGTTATGAAGAATCGTGGACATGTCGACATGAGATGTGCGTCTCAGAAACTTGACGGTATATTCTATATTTCCTAAGCACAACTCGGATAGCCTACGACAGAGGGATTGTTAAACATATGTGATGACCTCGACTTGTATAGTTCAGAAAGGTCGTTCGTGTTCTTCGCGAATTCGGAGGTGGCCGAATTGCGTACATATTAGCTAGGCTTATATGACGAACGTGTCTGAACTTAGAGAGTCCCAATATGAAGTGTACTCGTTGAGCACTTGGGTAGCCGATTAATTTTGATAAAAGATTATATTCGATATTATAATTATCAACTAAGATAATCAAGTGTTGTTGGATAACATTGATTATTTACTTTGACCTAATTGGATTATTGGATTAATTCAATAATTACACAATGGCTTAATTGTAAAATCATAATTATCTCTACCATTTGAGGATATTATGGTAATTGTAAGTATGTAATAATATGTGTGGTTTGGCTTGATTTAATTGGATTAAATCAAGTGTGGCAAACATTTAACTAATCCATTTCCTAATCATTTGCTTGATTTAATTGGATTAAATTAAAGTGGGAGACAATGAAGATTAGTCACACCTAATTATACATATTTGGATAAATTAGATTAAGCCCACTTAAAAATTTATTACAACTTTTATTAATTAAAAATTACCTAAGTTTTGCTATAAATAGCAAGCTTTATGAAGGTTTTAATTACAAGAAAAATAACAAGCATAATCAAATTCTTGAGAGATTAGCCTAAGTTAGAGAAGTGTTTAGAGAAGCTTGTGAGGTCTCTACAACATTTCTTTTAGGAGAAATCAAGATTGAATCTTGAAGTGAAGCTTGAAAGCATTGGAACAAGATTGGATCTTGAAGTCAAGCTTGCACACCTTGGAGGTTTTCCAATAATTTCAACAAAGGAGAAGTAGATTGGATCTTGCATCAAGCTTACTAGGTAATATTTGATCTTCTCCTAAGCTATGTTTATTTGTATATTAGATGCATGATCACATAGCTTAATGTTGAATAAGGTTAATCAATTGTGTTAGGATACTTTAGAAGTATAAACACAATATGCTTGTAATTAGGTTAAAGATGTTCATGTTGGACATGGAATAATTAATTAGAGTTTGGAACTCTAGATTAAAGCTTAGAGTTATGGTTACCATTCTAGATTCACTTGACCACCTTTAGGTGGACTAGAATTGTTCACGAGACATTTCTTATTGGGATTCTAATTTGGTTTGTGTAATGGATTCAAAATTTACGCAAGTGCGTATTTAGAATAAATTTATGTTTTCTAAAAATATTTGATATTTTGAAAAACTTGATTTTTATTCTATAACATGTGTTTAATGTTGGTTTTGAAATTAAAAATTAATTTTGGGTGTTTTTAAAGTGTTTAGGGAAGACCGAAAGCAATTAGGGTAATAGACCCTAATTGCATCAGCTCTCTGGAAATTTTAGAGAGCTGTGCATTTGCAAACAATTTAAAAAAAAAAAGGCAGCTGATGTGCGCTATAGTGACCGCTACTGTAGCGCGTACTGTGCGCGCGTCACTGTAGCGCGCGGGTACGCTCACGCGCGCCGATTTTGTTTTCTCTTGTTCTAGAGCTTCCGGACTCCGATTCAGTCCCGTTTTTTCCTATACACTCGTAATGGATTATAATATTTCATTAAATAATTTAAATTACTCCATACTTGATATCCTGGGTTAGACCCATTTCGCTGCCTGGGGCACCGATCCGACCCTAGGAGTTCCACAACTGCCCCTACAGAATGGTATTAGAGCAAAGGCTTAACCACAGAACACATGTTTTGAATCTATGCCATATTAATTTTAATTTAATTATATGTAAGACATATTGGATATGTATTGCATGTTTTAAATTAAAACTTTGACCTAATTAAGTTAATGACTTGATTGTCATAAATCTCTCGTGATTAGGTGATTACTTAATAAGTAATAGTATTAATAATGTTGGAACATTATTTGATGGTCCGTATTATCAATACAGAGATGAATGAGTTCTTACTACTTATATCCAATATCATCATTAGTGTGAGGTATAAGTGCTCAGAACTTAGGCGCTCCGGTAAAATATTAGATGTAGCGTGATGAGTTCACGTAGTCACCCAATATCGTCATTAGTGTGAGGGTGTACGTATGAAGCTCATTAGTGCACATTGACAAGTATACACCTAGAACTTCTTAATCCAATATCGTCATTAGTGTGAGGATAAGAAACGGTTCAGGACCAAACCAGGAGTCACATGAAGTGATTGACCTTGAAGGTCTACCTAATGAGTTTACAAAGGCCAATATCGTCATTAGTGTGAGGCTGGAGTAAATGTCATGGGATTCCACTTCCCTCTATGAATTTTGATAGTCAAATTTCTATTTTTTTCGTTAGGGAGATTACGAATTACGTAAAGTAGTGGGAGGGCACTAATAGATTTAAAATTTCATAATCAATTAGTGTTATCACTTAAAATGAAAACTGTTATGCTACTACTCAAAAATGTTGTCTTGTAGATAGTTGCATTAATCCATTGATGAAACTTTTGGATTCCTATAAGTTAAAAGGAGCCAAGAACTATTTAGAATGGGAAATGAACATACGTCTTGTCTTGGAGTATGAAAAGTTGACTTATGTCACTATGAATCCACTGCATGTTGATATCGATCCTGACTCCACTCCAGAAGAGCGAGAAACTTTTGATGGATGGAAGGATGATAACCTAAAGGTGAAATCCTACATCTTGGGATTGATGGTTCCAGATTTGTTGAGACTGTACATTGAAGTACCAGATGCTTGGAGCATCATGCGAACACTCAATGAGTTGTTCGAGGCAAATCAAGAGATAGAACTTTATCGAAGGTCTAAGGAAGTGTTATGTGCTGAACTCAAGGATGGAGGAGCTGTCAGCACTCATGTTTTGAACATGATCGACCAGATTTGATATCTGAATGACAGGGCATTGTGTTGATGAACGGCTGGGCCGTAATTTGATTCTGTCTTCTTTGTCTGGTTCTTATGCTGGCTTTGTATTAATTTCCATATGCATTCGATGTAATCCACATACGAAGAACTTCATAACATGTTACACACGGTGGAGCAAGATTTGAGGAAAGGCAACCCCACACTGTATCTCATGGTGGAGCTGGCTCTTCAAAGACTTCTAGGAAGTCAAAGAAAATAAAGATGGGGAAGAAGAATATATCAAAGAAAACTCCAAGAAGCGCAAAGGTGCAAACCGAAAGTAGCTCATGATCAATATCTACAATGTAAGAAGTCTGGACACTGGAAGAATGACAGTCTATAGCTAAAAGGAAAAGCAGGACCCTCATGTACGGTTTGTATTTTTCCAATTATTGACATCTCATTAGCCTTAGATGCAAATAGTGGATGAGTGTTAGACATTGGCAGTCCTACGCATATTTGCAATTCCCTGCATGGAAATGAGGGCTGAATAAATGGGAGATCCAGCTTAGAGTTGGCAATGGCGAGACATTGGATGTCAAGGCCATAGGAAAGTTTGTTCTATATCTCCCAAATGGATGTAAATTAGATTTGCATGACTGTTATTATGTTCCCTCACTTATTAGACAAATAATATCACTGCCAATATTAGATAAATAGGGATATAAAATAAACATTAAGGATGAGACTTTATGTTTGTATAATAAAGAAAATTTATTGAAATGTGAATGTTCTTTATCAAACGGTCACTATGTTTCGGAAACATGTAGAGATGTCTTTAATATAGAGAAAATACAAATAGGAAGTCTGAATTAAATAATATTGAATTATGGCATATGAGTGGGCCACATAGGTGTTAGACGTCTATCCAAATTGGTAAATGATGGTTTGATTGAAAATCTTACCTTAGATCCTTATCCGATTTATGAGTCATGTATACAAGGAAAGATGACAAAGGCCCCATTTCAAGGTGTTGGACATAGTGCTGGAGATTTACTGGAACTAAAACACAGCGATGTGTGTGGTCCATTAAATCATGTCGTTCATGATGGTTCAACTTACTTTGTGACTTTCTCAGATGACAAGTCTAGATATGGATATGTCTATCTGATGAAACATAATTCGGAAACATTTGACAAGTTCAAAATATTACGAAACGAAGTAGAAAAACAAACCAGTAAATTCATCAAGTGCCTTAGATCAGATCGATGGGGTGAATACATGAGTGAAGAATTCAGAAATTATTTAAGGGAAAATGAAATTCTCGCCCAATATAGCCCACCAGGAACACCTCAACAAAATGGAGTGTCTGAGCGTAGAAATAGTATTTTATTGGATATGGTGCGAACAATGATGAGCTATACAGATCTTCCTTACCTTGGGGTTACGCTTTACAAACTGCTGCCTACATACTTAATAGGGTTCCATCGAAAGCTGTTTCTACGACCCCCTATTAGATATGGTTCGGTAGAAATTCAAGTCTTAAGCATTTAAAGATTTGGGGTTGTCATGCATACGTTAGAATTATGCAGCAGGATAAACTAGCACCCAGAGGGTATAAATATAAGTTCGTTGGATATCCTAATAATTCCATGGGATATCAATTCTACGATTCCGAGCAACAAAATGTATTTTTTGTTCGCTTTGCCACTTTTCGTGAAAATGAATTTTTGAGAGAAAGTGAGAATTGTAGAGAGATTGAACTTGATGAGTTTGATCCCAACAATAAGGAACTTAAGATAGAACCACATATCCAACTAGGTGAAGGATCTATAACACTGGTTCTACGTAAGTCGAATAGAATATCAAGGACTCCTTAGAGATTATTTTTAACATCTGATGTGAGTCTTGATGTTCCCCTTTTGGAGGAAACATATCTAACTACATATAAACATGTGATATTGGATATCGAATCAGGAAAATGATAGGAAGCCATGAAATCCGAAATGGATTCTATGCATGACAATCAAGTCTGAGACTTAGTTTAACTTCATGAAGGAGTTAAACTTATTGTATGTAAATGGGTTTACAAAAAGAAGCGAGGGCCCGATGGAAAGGTGGAAACCCTTAAGGCCCGACTGGTAGCGAAAGGTTACACTCAACATCCTGGGATTTACTATGAGGAAACTTTTTCACCAGTAGCCATGCTAAAATCCATTAGGATTCTCTTAGCCATTGCTGCATATCACGACTAGGAGATATGGCAAATGGATGTGAAAACTGCTTTCCTAAATGGATTCATTGAGGAGGATATTTATATGGAACAACCAGAGGGTTTCGTATCCAGTGAGACTTCAAACTTGGTTTGTAAGCTCCAAAAGTCTATTTATGGACTTAAACAGGCATCCCGAAGCTGGAATCGTCATTTTGATGAGATAATTAAATTATCTGGATTCATCAAAAATGAGGGAGAACCATGTGTTTAAAAGAAATTAGTGGGAGCATGATAGTTTTATTAATCTTGTATGTAGATGACATCTTTATCATTGGAAATGATATAGGGATGATGCAAAGTGTGAAAGCCAACCTTTGCAAGAACTTCACCATGAAAGATATGGGTGAAGCTTCTTATATACTAGGTATAAGGCTCTACCGAGATAGAGTTAGGAAGCTCATAGGGTTGTCACAATCGACGTACATAGACAAGATGTTAGAAAGGTACAGTTTTACCAACTGCAAGGCAGCAAATATACCTTTCCGATATGACATAGATCTTTCGAAGAAAATGGCACCTCAAACTGAGGAAGAGAGAGTTAGAATGTCTAACTTTCCATATGCTTCTTGTATTGGAAGCATAATAAATACAATACTATGTACTAGACCTGACATCAGTTTCGACGTCAGTGTGACCAGTCGATATCAATCTGATCCTGGTAATGATCATTGGACAGCCGTGAAACATATCCTGAAATATATTAAAGGCACCAATGATAAGTTTTTGATATATGGAGAAAATGAGCTACAAGTTAAGGGTTATACAGACTCCGACTTCCAGAGAGATCTGGATGATAGAAAATCTACATCATGATACATATTTACCCTTAACGTGTTGGGAAGAGGCCGCGAGTGCGCAGCGGAAAATTAAAAAATTATGATGCCGCTATCCATTTGCCCAAGACCCATTTGTTTTTATTATTCTACAAGCATAGGCATGTTACTATATATTCTAAGCATAAAAAAACTCATAAAAAATGCAAAGAACATAAACTTAAACATGCTAACCATCATAAGAACTCTAATTAAAAATAAAGAAAGAAAAAGACTTACTTGAACCGAAGACTCCTCCAGTCCTCCCTCCAACCTACAAGCTTTTCTCGAACTCATGAAGCTCTTCCACGTTCCAAAGAGCCACCCAAGTGTGTGGCCTCCAAAGGTGCACACACCAAAGCCAAATCTCAACGGCAAGACTACGCCTTGAGTGCACGTGTATTTTGCCATTGGTACTAGCCTAGACAAATACCTCAAAACTTTTAACTTGAGATTCATCTAGTCAATTAGACTTAAGAATCCTCAAAATCAGTGGCTTACTCTTAAAGTTTAGAGTTGCTCACTTATATAAACCCAAGATATGAAAGGTTTTGGTGTAAAAATTTGTAAAGAATTCTTTGGGTTTATATAGGTGCTCCAAAGACAACAAAATTAATTAAGAATCCGATGTGGGATAAATGCTAATTAAATCTTAGCCATTGGATCTTAATATAGTGCTTTAATGAGATTATAAAACCCTAATAAGAGTTTGGGCCGAATTGGAATTCAAAACAAATAAAAAAATAAAAAAACGCAGATTTTTTTTTTCATTTTTCCAATTCCAAAGTGCCTCTATCGTCATTCACCAATCCCTAAGCCACTTTGGAACCTCATAAATGATTTGTTCAATAATTAAACATATTGAACCATTTATGAACAATTCCAACAGTAATAATATATGCTGTTAAATTTGTATTGTGCACTGTAAACCATTGATTTTGACTTTGTTGTGTGTGACCTTTTAGGTTCCCCTCAAGTTGGACATGAAATGAATCGTGATAATTTAATCGAACATAAATTATCCTCCGATCAGATGGTCGTTCGATTTCAATGACCAAGGTTGACATCTAGCAACTTGACAATGCCCCCAAGGTTGACATCTAGTTTAGTCCTAAACCATTTCTTATCCTCACATTATCGATGGTCTTGGATTAAGACGTATTCCAGGTGTATACTCGTCAATGTGCGATAATGAGCTTCGTATGCACACCCTCACAATAATGACGATATTGGGTGACTGCGTTAACTCATCACGCTACATCTAATACTTTACCGGAGTGACCTAAGTTCCGAGCACTTATACCCTCACAATAATGACAGTCTTGGTTATAAGTAGTAAGAACTCATTCATCTCCGTATTGATAAGACGGACCATCCAATAATGCTCTAACATTATTAATACCTTATTACTTAAAAGTAATAATCTAATCATAGGAGATTTATGACAATCAAGTATTAACATGCCTGGGTTAAATTTTTTTAATTTAAAACATGCAATGCGTATCCAATATGACTTATATATAATTAAATTAAAACACAGAGGCATAGATTCAAATATATGTCTAACATGCAACATGTGTTGTGTAGTTAAGCCTTGATTCTGATACCATTCTGTTAGGGTCGGATCGGTGCCCCCGCAGTGAAAGTGGTTCTAACCCGTTGATATCAAGCATGAGTGTATTTTAAAATTTAATAAAATAAAATATTTTATTTTTCAAGTGTTTAGGGAAAAATCAGAAATAAATCTAGATCCGGAAAAATTTTAATCGAGAAAAAAATCGAATAAAAGTATACGCAAATGTCCGGACTAAGTTGCGCAAGCAACATGTGAAGCATACTGCTTGCGCAGAATGCAACGCATGCTGCTGTTCTGGCAGCAGCATGTTGCGCCAGTAGCATGCTGCTGTGCAGCAAGGAGTGTTGCGTTGCAGCGTAAGTTGTTGCGCTGCAAAGCAGCACCCTCGGTCATTTTGGCCAGGAAAAGTTTTTTTTTTATTTTAAAACCTAAAACACTTTTAAAATCACCCAAAATAATTTTAATTTCAAAACCAACCACAACACATGTTATGCAACAAACATATATAAATTCTAAATATATATATAATATATATATATATATATATATATAATATATATATATATATGTATTTCTTTGAATCAAATTACAACCCAAAATAAAATCCCACAATGAAATGACTCATGAACAATTCTAGGTCATCCAAATGTGGTCAAGTGATTCTAGAATGGTAGCCATAACTTTAATCTTTAATATAGAGTTCCAAAATCTAAATTTATGTTTATGTCTAACATAAACATTTTGACCAAATTACCAAGCATATTGTGTTTATACTTCTAAAGCATCCTAACACAATTTATTAGCCTTATTTCAACATTAAGTTATGTGATCATGTATCTAATACATAAAAGAACATAACCTAAGAGAAGTTAAAACTTACCTAGCAAGTTTGATGCAAAAACCCAATTTCTTTCTCTTTGTTGAAATGGTAGGAGAACCTCCAAGGTTTGCAAGCTTCACTCCAAGATCCAATCTTGATTCCAATGTTAGCAAGCTTTAATCCAAGATCCAATCTTGATTTCTCATAGATGAATTATTGTAGAGACCTCACAAGCTTCTCTAAACACTTCTCTAACTTAGGCTAATTTCTCTAAGAATTTACTTGTACTTAGCTTTCTCAAGATTGTGCTTTTCCTAATTAAAATCTCCATAAAGCTTGTTATTTATAGCAAAACTTAGGTAATTTTTAATTAATAAAATTTGTAATCAACTTTTATGTGGGCTTAATCTAATTTGTCCAAATATTTATAATTAGGTATGACTAATCTCCATTGTCTCCCACTATGATTTAAACCAATTAAATCAAGAAAAGGATTAGGAAATGGATTAGTTAAATGTTTGTTATTTTGATTTAATCTAATTAAATCAAGCCAAAACCACATATTATTACATACTTACAATTACAATAATATCCTCAAATGGTATAGATAATTAGGATTTTATAATTAAGTCCTTCTGTAATTATTGAATTAATCCACTTAATTCAATTAGGTCAAAGTAAATAATCAATGTTATCCAATAACACATGATTATCTTAGTTGATAATTATAATATCGAATATTATCTTTTATCAAAATTAATCGGCTACCAAAGTGCTCAACGAGTATACTTCATATTGGGATTCTCTAAGTTCAGACATGTTCTTCATATAAGCCTAGCTAATATGTACGCAATTCGGCCACCTCCGAATTCGCGAAGAACACGAACGACCTTTCTGTTGGGGTTTTAGCGCGGGCGCAGCGGAAGCGCGTGGTTCGGGCGAAATCGTAATCTTAAAACTTTTAAAGCTACCAAATAAATTATTCAATATCCAAAATGAATAATTCATTCATATTTCACCTAAACATATTTATTCGATATCAAATAATGGGATAAATATATTAGAAACATCGTGAAACTTTTACAAAAAAAAAATTTCCGCAAAGTGGCGTAAAATTCATTCATATTTCACCGTTTTCGTATATTTCAACTCCGAAATAATTTCCCGAAATTCTTCCAATTCCCAAAACACATCCAATATATTTATACAACATATTTTTCATCACCAAAATCACAGAAATTCCATATCTGATTTGATAACCAAAAATATCATTTCTCATGCTTTAAATCCAATTTTCTCAATATTAATCATATTAACACTTACACCAACCAAAGTCACCACAAATGAAGAACTCAAGAACAATTCTAGGAGTTACAAGAGTGGTCATAACACTCTAGAATGGCAACAAGTCATCAAATGACAAAATTGAACTAATATTCCACTAATACTATTCAATCTAACTTCACACATGCATCTAGCCTCCAAATCCATCCTCCAAATAAAAAAGTCCCAAAATATAAGAAAGGAAGAAACCCTAAAACTTGTCTAGATTCTCAAGAATAAGAAAAAAACTTTCTATGTTTAAGAGTTATGAAGATTACATCCAAATCTCCTAATTTCCTTAAACTTTTTCTTGATTTCTTCATTTTCTTCCTTGTTTCTTCAAACAAATTTTTGGGTGCTTTCATGCTTGTTAGGTTCGGCCATGGAGGTCTTATGAATGAGAAAACAAAATTTTCTCACTTTAAATACTAAGGATAACCGACTTTAGGGGTAGGAATAAGGGCATTTTGGTCAATTAATCTAATTAATTAATAATAATAAGCTTTAAGTTAACAAATCCAATTTGTAAACCTTAAGCTTAATAAAATCATGCCACATGTAACCAATAATAATCAAACATATTACATAACAATTATGAAATATTGATATAATTTAATTATCTAGATATTTAACATTTAAATACCTAAAAAATTAATTAATACGATTATTATTATATACGTATTTTATTTACATTAAATAAGAAATACATATATTAATGGCATATGTCAAAGTCTCATTTGACAAATAAATAATATATATCAAATCAAATTTTGTATCAAATACAAATACGCATTAATTATTAATTGACCGAAATGCCCCTTATGCATGTATTTTCGTTTAACCGTTTAAACGATTCGAATTAACTCATTTATTCCGGTGAAGTATTATGAATAATCTATATTATTTATAACGCGTTGCCCAAGTGCTCAACGAGTACACTTCATATTTTGTGACTCTCTAAGTTTAGGTTTATCCGTCATGGAATCTAATTTCGTGTCCATAATTCACCCACTCATGAAATATGACGACCATAGATAATCTCATTAAACTATGCAAGTCGAGGTCATTGCATACGTATAATCCCTCCATCACAGGCTATCAATATTATATCGGGGATATAGATAAGAACGTCAGATCCCTGAGGTATAATATAGTCGACTTTTAAATTTACGATCTCTAAATAATACTTGGAATTCGCTTCCGAAGTATACCACGACCGTGGATTTACTAGATTGCAAATACGTTCATGATACATATGCCCTGTACACATGACTGACGGATTCTATCTAATACTTACAGGATATCATGAGCATCATTTCACAACCAACGAACAGGCGAAGGTCTGATCTAAATAGATCGGTGACGTGACTGCCATCAAAGTGTGGAGGATATCTCATATATCCACATTGGTATCTCAAGTCGAATGTCAACTATGCTACTCGACTCGAGAAGATTCCTATTGACGTTGGTGTACCATCTATTAGGAAATCTTCGGTGAGTCGTTCAGTGTTTATCAAATAAACAACTACACGTCTATACGAGTCTCCCAAGACTCATGGTTCATTGGGATAAACCATCGAACCAAGTCTCAATATACGACATGTACCGGTCTCAATGAATTTTACTAACCGACTCGTGTCAGTAAATCTTGACCATGAACTTTATTTGATAATATACTTCTAGTAATGACACTTCCCAATGTCAATCACAAACTACTTTGTAACTGCGCACTACAAAATATATTATCGGGTCTTTATCTAATATATACATATAACTAAACCATATTTAGTTTCAATCTAATCGTAATTAGATCGAATATGTATATAAAAGCAAAAAGTACTACCATAATTAAGTAATATTATGGAAAAAAAATTATTTGTATTCATGAATCAGATAAAAATATGATCCGGATTGGCACTCCGAGCACCAACCCTAACACTTTCTGCACTATACAAGTCGAGGTCATCACATATGTTTTTAACAATCCCTCCGTCTTAGGCTATCTGAGTTGTGCTTAGGAAACATGAAATACACCGTCAAGTTTCCAAATGCGCACATCTCATGTCGACATGTCCACGATTCTTTACAACTGATGCAATCCACCCTAGGTGATCGGCTTTGGCCAAAGTCTTAAGAATCATGACTTACTCACATGGATACCTAAACCCCTTATGATACACATACGGGCCGATGAATCCTATCTTGACTCGCACTTGATTACTACGTGCATCGGTCTACACCCAACGAACATCTAGAGGCCATACCATGAAAGGTTTCTGACATATATGGCATCAAAGTGTGGAGGATATCATACAAAATCAATATTATCCTATAGTCAATGGATCACATATGCTACTCGATTCGAGTAGAATCCTATTGACGGTGGTGTGTACTTCCAACTATTAGAAATCACATGTGAGTCACTCAGTATTCGGTCCAACCATTACCCAATGTCTATACGAGCTTCCAAGGCTTATGGTACAACGGGTTAAACCATTGGAACTCCAATTCCAATATATGACATGTGCTAGTCTTCTAGGTTATAGGAATTCAACCGTATTCCAAAACCAATGACTATGAATATATAGCTACTTTAAGAATAGTTTATAATAGTAATATTTATCCCAATGTCGGACCACCTTGTGTCCAATATTAATACATGACTATTCTAAGGTCGATGTCATTCTTAGTATATTTATATATCAATCTAATATGCATAATGATAATACAATTAATATGGTTTGAAATGAAAATGTAGTTATTTTATTAATAAATAATAAAATATAATGTACAATACATTATCTGGATTGGCGCTCCAAGCACCAACTCCAACATATCTGACATAATCGAGCATATATTAGGGCGTCTAAAGTATATAGGCTAGAGGTGATCAAGGTTTCGGGTCAAACCGCAACCCGACCCGAACCGCACTGTGCGGTTTAAAAAAAATTAAAATGATTTCGGGTCAATCGGAACCGAACCGTAAATTTCAGGTCGTGTGCAGTTTTGACCCAACCGCGACCCGAACCGCCCAAACCGCAAATTTTGACTCAAACCGAGACCGGAACCGCCTAAACCGCCAACCCGCGTTCAAATTAGATATTATTTTATATTTTTCTTCTTCTTTAACCATGAAATTTAAGATATTTAATGATCATATGACAATATGCAATGTATAAATAAAAATTAGGTTTTTTTTCTCTTCAATTATTATGTGAAAACACACAAAATTTCCTTAAGAAAATTTATAATCTGAACCGCTGACCCGAACCGCCCAAACCGCTAAACCGCCAACCTGAACCGCCTCGATTTTCCTTATCAAATTTACGATTTCGATTTCTAATTTCTCAAACCGCCAACCCGCGCGGTTTGAAGTGAAAAACGAAAAAATTGACCCGAACTGCACCGCGAACACCCCTAATATAGGCTGTCTCATCTCATCTCGCACAATAGATCGATCTGTCCATATCTTGTAATATCATTTATATCTACTGTATATGTCCTAATAATAGGCCGTGCAATCCAGAAATTCTGGTATCGACTGAAATACTTATTGTTTGGGAAGTAATAATGAACAATATCAGCCATAACTTCGGAGACAAGTTCAAATTTCGGTGAATGTTCGGAAAAAAAAACTTTGGAGAAAATTTCAGATTTCCTAAGTCTTGATGGATAATTCAGATATTTTTATCGTATTATATGAATATTTCGTAGATCTCATTCGTTACAGTTTTAAAACATCGGATATCTGAAGTTATAACTTCTGACATACGAAGTTATAACTTCGGATATCCGAAGTTTTAATTAAAAAATTCGGAGTAGACTTCACAAAATTTGGATTCTGCGAAGTCTACTTCGACAAAAATGATCATTTTCGCAAAACCCAAACATTGTGACTCATTTTGGCAAATGACAAAGTTTTTTTGCTAGTTTTGCTAATTTCCCTTGAATTATTTATGCTTCTACATATTTGATTATTCAGTTTATGGATCATTATAGACCTGAGCAGAGCGATTTATGATTAATCGGAAATTGTGAAGTTGACATTTCGTGTGGATGAGAATAAATTTAAAACCCATTTCTGAAAATCTTCTAAAAATCATTAAAATTCATATATTTATGATGATAAAATGCTAAATAATCTATATTTTTACTTGTCAATATGAATAGGGACCATTTTGATATAAAAAAAGTATCATTGTCTAAGAAAATATAATAAATTAAGGATGTAGATGTTATTACCCTAATAAATTAAAATGATTTGGTTGCCTCTTCCGTTGATAAGCACCGAGAAGGTTGGAGTGGATATGCACCTCATAACTAAAGCTCGCCACTGTATCACCTTATCAACAAAAATCCACTTCACTCTGTCATACGCCTTATTGATATCTAACTTCAAAACAACCAAATGAGGGTATTTATATCTCTTAATTTTGTCCAAAAGTTTATTCGTATTCTTTGGAAATTGTCTTTGAGGGCTTGAAGACATTATTTGCTCTACCCGAATATTGTAACCGATGCTCAGCCCTAGTTTTCATCGATAGCAACCAGGCGACCCCCTGATTATTCTTTTGTTGTGAAGCTAAAATAAAGTTAACAACATAAGAAAGACCGAGGACATATGTTGATGGCTGATTTTGGTCTCAAGTGCAATAAAGGTTTTTTTTACTCCCGAGACAATCCTCCTCTAACTGTGAATTTTTTTTGTTTATGGGAAACCAAAAGCAAATTTGGCAAAAGATAAGTAAATTCACCAATCAACAAAGATATTTAACGTGGTTCGGCGGATGAGATCCAACCTACATCCACGGGCACAGAACGTACGATGTTTTATTACCAAAATATGTTTCTCTGATCTGTTTTGTGTTTACAAGTCTAATTCTCTCTTGTTCTCTTCTCAACTCCTTCTTACAAACACACTTTCCCCTCCTATTTATAATAGCCAAGAAACAGTTTTCCTTTTCCCACAAGAATTCTTAGTTGAAACTACATTCACTTCCTTTATCCTATTAGGACACTGACTAATCAATTTTTCCCCACGAAAGTAGGATAACCTATTTTCTTATCGCCGTAAAAATAAGATGTCTTATCTTCTGGAGCATATCTCGCCATATTCTCGGTCTTCATGAGGTCGGTCACAATGGTCTTTTGAACTGAGAATGCTGCTATCGATCTGATAATGCCCGACCATCCGGTCTGGAGTGGTCGATTACCGATCATAAAGTGCTCGGTCCCTTACTGTCGGCTTTTAGTGGTCGGGTCGGCATTAATGATCTTGACGAAGAAGGGAATTACCTTTTTACCCATTCCGTACTGCTTAAATACTATAGGGCCTGAAAATACCGCCAACATATGTCCCCTAGTTCTCGGTTCCAACGAGTATACAAGTTGGTGCCGGAAACTATATAAGAAGAATAGTACTCCTGATTTAGTGACGGCTGACCTTTGTGAGGAGAAGTTTTATTGGCCTGTCACCACCACGTCCTCGGTACAACCAAGATGCTCGGTCTGACTTCTTTTCCTGCCAAAACAAAATCTTTTCACTGCCCTTCTGGAGACTCTCTCGAGACGCGCAACTGTCACATCCATTTAAATACCCATCAAATCATCTCTAGGGTTTACTCTGAGCTTGACACTTGTCCAACATCAGCCGGCTTCCCGCCAAAAGCAAACAAGATCAGCCGTTCACAGCCGACACCGATATACACCCAATCTTAGTCGTTCATTCAACTCTGACAAATTGCCTCTGAAGCCGACACATGGCGCACATCCGGGGCTCTTTTATGATCTAACGGCAAATGCTCCGACGTGACTACAAGAAGATGAAGCGATTACATTGCGTCCGTTTGGCAAAATTTTATCAACCGCAAAAACTCTCTTCTCTTCAACTGCGACCCGTCCGTTTAGTACGACCAAAGCTTTTAAAGCACTCTTCCAGCTTTCAAAAATGAATCAAGTAAGTCTCTTGAATGACCTCCTTGGTTTATGCTTGCTGTTTGCTTTTTCTTTTCTCTTTCTTCTTTTTGTATGTGCGTGGAGCATGTCTGGATTTTTTTTTCTTTGGGATGATGGGTAGTAAATTAGGGACACTTCGATTTGTTCTGGGTTCTGTGTTTTGCTCGATGTTGCTATGGAGAGATTTATGGCTTGATGCATGTTGTTAGGGCATTTAGAACCCACAGGCTTAGTCTTCCCGGAATCTCAGGGTAACTGTGAAATACCCGGCCTTTTTTTAGAAATTAGCTATAGACTGACCTCCCCCCCTTTTTATTTCTCGGATGTCAGGGATGTCTGACAACAAGTCTTCCTCTGCAAACCCTACTAGACCTTCGACCCCCCCCCCCCGCTGAAGAGCTCCCCTCGGGCTTTTTTCTCGGAGGCAGATTAGAGGGACTATTATAGGATTTTCCGACCTGATTGAAGATGCGAGCCGTGCTAAAGAGTCTGCCTCACAGTTGTTTTCCCGGCCTATTTGCTCAAAGTGCACATTCCTCATTTTTCCCACCAACTTTTTTACCTCGGCCAAATAGGCTATCATACTCGGCTCCCTGGCTTGGAACTCTCCCTTCAGCTGCTGAACGGCCAGCTGGGAGTCACTTCTCACAACTACGTCGTGAACACCCATCACTGTACATAACCTTAAATCGGCTAAAATTGCCTCATACTCTGCCTCATTGTTTGTGGCCTCGAAGGCGAATCTCAAGGCGAACAATACTTCTTCACCTTTATCGTTTTTCAATACGATTCTGGCCCCGTTACCTTGTGAGCTGGCAGATCCGTCTACTGACATCTCCCATTTGTCTTCCCCCACGGTCAAAATTTGGGGTTCTGTGAATTTAGCAACAAAGTCTGCCAGAGCCTGCCCTTTTACGCTGCCCTTGGGAGGTAAGAAATATCGTGTTCACTCAACTCTACTGACCATTTCATTAACCTGCCCGAGACCTCTGGTTTCTGCAGAATCTGCCTCAGAGGATAATCGGTGTAAACCCCAATAGGATGGGCCTGGAAGTAAGGTCGTAATTTCCGGGCCGCAGTGATTAATGACAAGGCGACCAGCTCATGTGCTGGATATCTGGTCTCAGCATCTAATAAAGCTTTACTAACATAATACACTGGCCTTTGAACTTTATCGGCCTCTTACACCAATAATGAACTTACTGCATGCTCCGAAACAGTTAAATATAAGTATAAGATCTCACATGGGGACGGCTTTGCTAGAAGTGGGGGCTGCGTCAGGTATTGTTTTAACTGTAGGAAGGCCTCCTCGCATTATGGCGTCCAGTTGACTTCCTTTTTTGCCTTCTTGATGATTTTGAAGAAGGGGTGGCACTTGTCGGTTGCTCGGGAAATGAATCGATTGAGCACGGCCACCCTACCGGTCAGGCTCTGCACTTCTTTTATCATCCTGAGAGATTTTAAGTCCAGAACAGCTTGGATTTTCTGCGGATTTGCTTCTATACCTCGGGAGCTTACCATATAGCCCAAGAACTTTCCCGAGGCCACTCCGAAAGCACACTTCTTCGGGTTGAGCTTTAAATTATGCTTCCTCAGCAATTCAAAGGTTTTCTTCAGATCGGCCACATGACACCCTGGCTCCTTAGACATTGTTATCATATCATCAACATATACTAGCATCGATGTGCCGATAAGTGGCCTGAAAATCTTGTTCACCAGCCTCTGAAAGGTTGCCCCGGCATTTTTTAATTCGAATGGCATTACTTTATAACAGTACAGCCCCTGATCGGTAACGAAGGTCGTCTTCTCATCGTCTTCATGATGCATCTTGACCTGGTTATATCCCGAGAAAGCATCCATAAAGCTTAGCAGTCCCTGGCAGGCCGTCGAATCTACCAACTGATCTACCTTTGGTAGTGGGAAGCTGTCTTTCGGGCATGCTTTATTGAGGTCGGTGAAATCCACGCACATTCTCCACTTTCCATTGGATTTTTTCACTAACACCACGTTCGATACCCACGCCGGGTATTTCACTTCTCTGATGAAACTAGCTTTTAACAGTTTTTCTACCTCGGCCGCCATTGCCCTGCACCGTTCCTGGTTAAAGGTCCTTATTTTTTGTTTGACCGGTTTGTGTGATGGGTTTATTGCCAAACGGTGATTGATGAACTTCGGATCAATCCCGGGCATATCGTCGTGCCCCCATGCAAAGATGTTCGGGTACTCCTTTAGACACTTCAGCAGGTCCTGTTTCAGGACCTCGTCTAAGTCTCCCCCTATTTTTACATTCTTCCCAAGTCCGAAAAGTTCCATCACCTCTAATTCTTCGACTGCCCCTAGCCGGGCAGCTTTTTTTTGCCGAGGACCCGGATCTTTACTTGCTTCTTCCTCATTTGCGTTCCCTTTTCCTTTCCGGGTACCCACTACAATGCAAAAGGTTTCCCTTGAAAGGGTGGCAAAACAGCTCCGAGCCACCTTCTGACTTCCGCACACGATTCCAATCTCATCCCGGGTGGGCAATTTTAACTTTAAGTAATAGCAAGACATTGCAGCCTTTGTCTTCATCATGAAAGGTCGACCAACAATGACCTGGTAATTGTTCATGCAATCTACCACCGTGAAATTCATCATAATCGTCTGAGTTCGGGGACGGGTTCCGATCGTCATTGCCAATTGTATCATTCCTAATAGAATGACCGCCGAGCCCCCGAAGCCGTATAGGGGAGTCCCATCGTCGGTTAGAGCCGCATACTCCACCCCAAGGCCGTCCAAAGCCTCCTTGGAGAATATATCCATTGCACTCCCAGGATCCACTAAGATTATGTCTACCTCAGAACCGCCGATTATCGCCTTGATTATTAATGCATCATCGTGGGGGAAACTCACCCATCGAGCATCCTCATCCGTGAACATTACTGGCACTGACCGACCACCTTGTATTCCTGAGGCCCGTTCTGTTTCTAACACTTCCAACCCCCGAGTTCGACTATAGTTTTTTCTTGACCGGTTAGAGTCTCCAGCTAGTGTCTTTCCCCCTGCAATGATGTTCACATGTCGGCAATGTGACCTCTGTCTGGCTGCCATAACTTCATGGTCAATATATTTATTCAAATACCCATTCCGCGCCAGGTCTTCCATTTGCTCCCGCATGTCTTTGCATCTATCTGTCATATGTCCCCTCAAATCATGATGTATGCAATAGGATTTTTTATTCCTCATGTCCGGTGGGAATCTTCTGATGTCAGGCTCTATCAAGAGGCCATTTCCCTGGATTTCCATGACGATTTGCCCCAGCGGTTTATTCAGAGGAATGTACCGAGATTCTCTTTTCCGGGTCATCCCAAGGTATTGGCTTGAATTCCCTTCGCCTCGGGGGTGGCTTTTTGAACTCCCTATCTGGCCTGCGAGGAGCTTCTGCCCTCGTCGTCCTCTCCCTGATCGCTGTCCCCCTCCGGGTGATTCTCTCATCATCTTCCAACAAAACAAACTTCCGGGCTGTTTCCAGAGCGGTGGCATAATCCGGTGTACCCTGGATCCTCAAGTGGGTCCACAGCTTTCCGATCTTTAAGGCTCCCTTTAAACTCTCCAAGGCCTCGAGCGACTCATATCCCCCGACCTCGAGTACCATGCTATGGTACCGCTCAATGAAAGCCTTCAAGGGTTCATCGTCCCCCTGTTTCATGAGCCTCAATTCCCCAATTGTCTTCTTTGGGACGCAAGCCCCTTTGAAGTGCCGAACAAATGACTTCCTGAGTTGCGTGAAGCTTCCGATGCTCCCTGGGGCTAGGCTTCTAAACCACAGAATGGCAGATCCCTCCAAGGTTAGGGGGAATACTTTGCAAACGACATCCCCTACTACTCATTGGACCTACATCAATAGGATAAAACTCTCAATATGGGATTTTGGATCAGTGTGGCCTTTGTAGGGCGTCATGGACGGCATGTTGAATCGTCATGGGAACTTTAATGACCTTATTTCTTCAGTGAGGGGGGATTCAGCCTCGTCGTCCCGAGCGTCTCCCGTATCAGTTTTGGGGTTCACTCCCCACTTGGCCATTTCTTTTCTTACCTAAGATTTTATATTGCCATTTATGTTACCGTGCCGCCTCATGCGGCCTTCTTTACGTCTGTCACCCCAAGTGCGGCGTTCCTCATGACTTGAGATTTCCCGTCCAGTTTCACCATACTTCTTGTCTCCCCTTCAGATGTCGCGGGGGCTATCATAGGAAGAATCTGGCGACTGTCTTCCCTCTTCTTCTTCCCACGTATCCTCCGTTTGTAAATCTTTTTCTACCACTACGGACCTCATTCCGTAGGGACCCTTCCTCCTAGGTTCATCATCATCACTCACATCTGCAACCATTTTTCCTTCCGCTATTTCGCCTCTCCTCCGACTGGTTTCGGCTTCAAGTCTCTTATTATTCGTTTCTTCCATCCTCTCCAGTTTATCCATCATGGATTTTAGAAGGATTTGATTTTCCTCCCTATCTTTCCTCATATTTTCCTCCATCTTCTCCATCCAATCTGCTGTTGAACTCCCTGACGACCGGCGATTTCCACCTTCTGCCATTGTCTTACCACGCGAGCTACTTTTTGTTGGATTCCCCACAGACGTCGCCAACTGTTGACGGCTGATTTTGGTCTCAGGGGCAATAAGGGTTTTTTTTTACTCCGAGACAATCCTCCTCCAACTATGAATTTGTTTTGTTTATGGGAAACCAAAAGCAAATTTGGCAAAAGATAAGTAAATTCACCAATCAACAAAGAGATTTAACGTGGTTCGGCGGATCAGATCCAACCTACATCCACGAGCACAGAACGGATGATGTTTTATTACCGAAATATGTTTCTCTGATCTGTTTTGTGTTTACAAGTCTAATTCTCTCTTGTTCTCTTCTCAACTCCTTCTTACAAGCACGATTTCCCCTCCTATTTATAATAGCCAAGAAACAGTTTTTATTTTCCCACAAGAATTCTTAGTCGAAACCACCTTCACTTCCTTTATCCTATTAGGACACTGACTTATCAATTTTTCCCCACGAAAGTAGGATAACTTATCTTCTTATCCCCGTAAAAATAGGATGTCTTATCTTCTGGAGCATATCTCGCCATATTCTCGGTCTTCATGAGGTCGGTCACAATGGTCTTTTGAATTGATAATGCTGCTATCGATCTGAAAATGCCCGACCATCCGATTTGGAGTGGTCGGTTACCGATCATAAAGTGCTCGGCCCCTTACTGTCGGCTTTTAGTGGCCGGGTCGGCATTAATGATCTTGACCAAGAAGGGAATTACATTTTTACCCCTTCCGTACTGCTTAAATATCATAGGGCCTGAAAATACCGCCAACAACATATATTTATTTATTTTCAGTTGACAGCTACAACTTCCATTCTATATATCACACTTGGATATGATATTGATGACAAAGAAAACATATATCGTCTCAAATAAAATGGAAATAGGATGTTGTCCCAGAATCAAAAGTAGAGGTGAGTTTGAGTCATAAAAATTTGAAAGATTTTAAAAGTATAAAACATGCTTAGATCATATGATTATAAGATGGGTACATTTATAGTACCCAAGAGTATCAAATATCTTTGGGGTTCAAATATGTAATTTTGATCATTAAATATGCAACTTAAATCATTAAATATACAAATTTTGTCAATAAACATGAAAATTTTGAAAACATGAAACTAGTTTCATATTTATTAGTAAAATTTATATATTTAATGGTTTAAGTTATATGTTCAACGATCAAAATAATATATTGGTACCCCGAAAGTATTTAATACCCTTGAGTACTATAATAGTGGCCTTATAAGAGTGTCTCAAGTTAGAAAAAAAAATTGAGGCTCATTCATCTTTTATGTTGGGTTCATATCATGAACAAGAATGGTACTATTGGCTAGACCCGGCCGACGGTTCGGTTCCGACCGGAACCGAACCGAACCGGCCGGTTTCCGGTTCCGCAAGTGTGGAACCGGAACCTTGAACCGACCGGTTCGGTTCAGTTCCAAGACGTTTTTTTTAAAAATTTTGAAAATTAATTAAAATAAATGAGATTAATTTTATAAATAAAAAAAATTATTACATTGAAGAGCTTGAGCTTAAAATTTTAAAAATTTAAGTTGCCTACGTATCCTCCAAGGGTGAGAGGAATCAAAGCTCACGTAGTTCCATTACAATTTTAAGACATATCCCCTTTGTAAATTATAATTTTACAATTATCAATCATTATTATCAGTTGATCCTTCGGCTCCGGTTCCGCTTGCACTTGTTGCAGAAGCATTATCGAATAAATCTTCAAAATCATCAGGGGCATCTTCTTGTTGTCTCAGATCAGCTCGAGTCCAATCATCCACACAAGATGTTGCTTCTAGAGTGCTTGAATGTAATGAAGATCGCCTAGCTTCCAATATATTACCTCCCAAGTTGAAGGCTTGCTCAACCGCAACGGTGGAAATAGGTGCTGCCAATATCTCTTTAGCAATAATAGATAAAACATGATATATATTTTGATGTCGGTTCCACCATTCAAGGATTTTAAAATTTTTACTGCATAAACTTTCATAAGAAAACTCAAAATTTGTAGATAAATAATTATCTAATTCAGGGTTATTAGGTGTCGTATCCCTCGCTTTTTTATTTCGTTGCAATAACCAACGATCCCCTAAATTTGGTTCACATAAGGATTTTAAATCATGAATGGATGCAGTATTTGCAGATGCATTATCAAATCCAATTGTTAAAATTTTTTCTACTAAACCATATTCATAAAAAATTACCTTCATCATTCTATAAATATTATGTGCAATATGTGGGTCATCAAGAACTCTAAATGCAATAAGTCTTTTTTGCATGGTAAATGATGCATCAATCCAATGACAAGTCACACCCATGTATGAGTGTGTTTGCCAATGGTCACTCCAAATATCAGAACATATAGAAATACGATCTTTCATCTCTTTAAATATTTCATTTAAAATAATTTTATCATCTTTATATAATTTGAAAATATGACGTTTTGTTGTGTTTCGAGTCATTCTACATGCAGCAGGGTTTAAAGCATTATGCACGTAATTAGTAAAATGAAGTTTTTCACCAAAGCTTAAAGAAAGATGTGTCATACAAGTTAATTTCGCAAATTCTTCTCTATTTTTTGCATCAGAATATTTAAATAAATCTACACTACTCGTACCTCTACTAGATGATGTGTACCTGCCCATTTGAGTTTGCGTCGTATCAATGCCAAGTTCAACAAGATGATGTTTTTCCATGTGCTTGATCATATTGCCGTATCCACCAGAAAATTTATAGATAACCCCACAGTAGTTGCAAATTGCTCGTTGTGAACCATCTTCTAGGCGTTCCAAATTAAAATGAATTTTGAAAATATCCGAGGACCGAGCCTTAACTTCTCTTCTCCGTGATTATGCACTGACACTAGGGCCGCTCTCTTGGGTTGGCATATTTGACATTATGTTCTCAGATGAGCTTGCCATTTTTTTTTTTTTTGAGAAATTAGGAAGAAAAATAAGAAAATTGAATAATTGCAAATGATAACAAATTAACAACTAAATGAATTGAGATTGAGAATAAGATTATAAGAGAATTGTATTTAAGTGAGATTGAGAATAAGAGAATTATAGAAAATGAGAGAGTTGAGAATTTGGTGTGATGAAATTATGAAAAATGAATCCTATTTATAGAATTTTAGAATTTTTTTGATACCAAAAATGCCCCTAAATATAATCGTTTTATTACCGTTATTAGGGGTATATTAGTAATTTACATTTTAAATAATAAAATTTAATGTAATTTTTAATTATTATTTTTTTATTTGGGGGTAGGGTTCCGACCGGTTCGGGTTGGGGTCGAACCCCAACCGAACCGGTCGCCAACGGTTCCGGTTCCGAACCGGAACCATGGCCGGGTCTACTATTGGCACCCCTCATCAATTCTCTCATCACCCCTTTGACAACTATCTCTTGTCTAACACCGCAATTCTCTTTAACACCCTTATTCACTAAAGAAAAAAAAAAGGTGGGAATTGATATGCGGGGAGTCATGGTTTCCAATAAACGTTGAATTTAGAAAAAAAAAATAATAATTTTAGTATTTAAAATAAATATTTTTTATAATATGACCATTATAATTTTATTATTTATTATTATTAAACCCTTCTAAAAAAATTTTCTCTAGACCGGAGAAAATTAAGCAAAATAAGAAACCTCCACAAATAATTTGTTTGAAGTGTTGAAACTTGTGTGATTGGGAGATTTTTCCTTTAGACAAATTTCTTATGCCATAGAATGCTTGAAAATTAAAAGTTTTGTGATTGCTTCAATTGAATGGCATGCATGGTTCTCAATGGGTGGTTTGGTGGTGTATGATTTAATATCTCATTTTGAGGTCTTGAGTTCGAATTTAGGGGTGCACTTCTTATAAGAATCTGAGACAGTCGGAGATTTTACCTCATCCGCTTAAGCCCATAATTGGTGATTAGATGTTGGAGTTTCCAACGATTTCAAAAAAAAAAAAAAATGGCATGCATGATGCATCAATAAAGCATCAAATATTTAACTTGCATTGTCCGAGCCTTGTCGAGTTGTTTGTGCTAGACTAAAAAATATTCTCACTCAATTCAAGTACTAGAATATCCTTTGATTTTGTTTTTATACAATTTACTGATAAGGGTGTACTCTTGCTTGTTTTATTTTTTTATTTTTTAAAATAATTTATTATCCAGTAATTAGGATACCGAATGGCAATTCAATTTTCTCTCTATATGTGAATGGGTTTCGAGTCTAAAATTTTTTATTTCCCCACAAGAAAATTTATCACCGAACTAATTAGCACTCACATCAATCGATCGCTTGCGGATTCATCATGTGTCTTTTTTTAATTATGTAGTAAAACATTTACAATACTTTACATTGTATTTTTTATATTTCTACATATTTGATCATTCAGTTTGTGGATAGCAGAGCGATTTGTGATTAATCGAGAAGGGTGAAATTGACTTTTGATATAAATATAAAAATTTATGTTTATCTAAAAAAATATAATAAATTAAGGATGTTGGTGTTATTACCCTATAATTCTTTTAAATCAAAGTATATTCTCATATTTTTCATAGTTTTTAACGAAATCATTATATTTTCACACAAAATCATTAATCAAAATATATTGAAAATTAAAAATAGATTAAAAATTAAAATCGAATAATTTTTGAAAAAAATTGGCTGATTAACCTTTCAAAATCGTCCAAAAATCAATATTGATTCAAAACGTCAAAATCAATCAAATCGAATAACTTAAATAGCGATTTACAATTAAAAATATTGATTAATCGACGCTTAAATTGCACGGTATGTATCTTGAACAAAACTAAATTAATCTTCACTCAAATGTAAAAAATAATGGTGATATTAAAGTCCACATTTCATCTTATCAATCCTCATTTTTTTAAAAGTAATAAAACATCATAACTTTATAATAGCATCACTTTTATAATTGTAAAATGACCTTACGTCCCAAAGGTACTCACACCCTCAACAAAGACATGAAAAAAAATGACTTTATATTAATGGCCAAATCAAGGTGAAAGATCGAACAAAAACATCCAAATGCATTTTGGTTAATTTCAATTTAGTTCTTTTACACATGAGGGTACAAAATTTAAATCGATCCGCCCCGACCCGTATAAGACATATTGGATCGCAGATTTAGATTTTAAAAAATTAAATTGACTAGACACGGATCCAAATTATAAAATATTTATTAACTTGCGCATATAACTTGACAATTACTTCCAACATCAATTTAATATTTTAGTTTTGATCCTGAAATATTTAATTTTTATCAAATGAGTCTTTAATCCGCCGATCCAACTTACAGTGAGTTTCCTCCCTATTACGAGTTAAACTTTTCACTTGACCAACACAACTCACCAAATCAACACCCCTACCCATCAACATATTTTTTTGGAATTCCTGTCATAAAATCATTCATTCCGGACTTAAGCGTAGAGGTGGCAATTTGGGTTATGATTCGTTTATTCGTTCGATTCGATTCGCTTTAAAGCGAATACGGGTTTGAAAAAATGGATTCGTTTAATAAATAGGTCGATTCGATTCGTTTATTAAACGAATCGAATACGAATTTAAGTTCATTGATTCGTTTATTCGTTTAGAATTCGTTTTATTATTTTCTTTTACTACTTATTACTATTTTTCAATTAAGATTCGAGAAATTACGACTAATTACTATAGAAAAAATAATATTATCGATATTTGGTGATATATTTTTAATAAATATATTAATTACATATTTCATAAATTATGTTATTGAATAATATTATGACTAAACGAATATTCGTATTCGATTCGTTTAATAAACGAATCGAATACGAATCATGATATTTGGATTTGTTTAATAAACGAATCGAATACGAATCCATCATATTTTGATTCGATTCGTTTAGGATTCGATACAAATTTGATTCGTTGATTCATTTTGCCACCCCTACTTAAGCGGATCGGATATAATCTCCGACTGTCACAAGTTCTTATAAGAAACACATTATTTGGATTCGAACTCATGATCTATGAACTCTACACCACCAAACCACATCTTTCGAAACCCTACCCATCAACACATCACAATGGACTTCTAAAATCATCGATTGTGACAAATTTTAAAAGAAACACATTCCCTAAATTCGAATCCAAGACTTCAAAATTAGATCATAAACTCTATACTAGCAAGTCAAGCCATTTGGTACCTACCTATCAACACATCACAATGCAATGGACTTATTTTTTTTAAAACAAAATGGAATGTGCAATATTTTCATGTAAAATATACATGATTGGAAGCAAAATTATATCTCTACATTTCTATCCAGCCTGTAATATCACTTAATCACTATATGTCTAATAAAAAGAGAAAAAAAAAACATATAATTTTTCATGATTTGTCAGACAACAGTTGCAATACCATCATATCTGGGTCTTGTCCTTTCTGGTGAAAGCCCCTCTTCCATGGCTTTCCTCTTGTTATTATTGTTGGATTGTTGCTGTGGCTGCTGCTGTAGCTGTGGCTGTGGCTGTGGTGGTGATTCGGAATCAGATTTATCTGATTCTTCTTCCTCTGGTTGTTGTTGATTATGATCTATAATTTTGGTTTTCATTATATGAGGTTTAAGCTTATTCAAATCTGACAATCGAACCGGCTTCAAAAAGAATTCTTCTGCTCCCTCTTCTAAACATCTGTTTATTTTTTTACCCAATATATATATAAAACAAATCAAATCAGTTTCACCCCATTGATCAAAAATTGCATATTTTGAAAAAAGCATAAACACTTTTTGTTCAATTTTGTCTGTATTTTACCTGCTGATTCTTGAAGGAACATTCTCAGATGACATTATTACTACTGGTATGTTTCTTAGAGATGAAGATTCCTGCAAAATCACATCAAAAAAATAAATCTCTCAGATCTGAATGGATACATTTAACATTCAGTCACAACCCTACGTCACTCATATTCGTTTTAAAAAAAAAAAAAACCTACCTTAATTTTCTTGAGCAAATCATAGCCTGTCATGCCTGGCATACAATAGTCAGTAATCACAAGATTGACTTGAAACCCCTGGTGATTATTAGGAGAAACAGGGGGGCTGTTTTGATCTTCTTCTTCATACAGACCCAGAAACTCTAAAGCTTTAGTACCAGAATCAACGGTAGTAACTGTCCATGTAAGAGGAAAGAAAAATAAAAAATAAAAATGAATGAATGAATGAATCTTGTGATTTCAGATTTATAAAATAAATTATGAAATGGAATACACATGTAAAGCTAATTAATTACCTTGATATGAAGAGGTCTTGAGTAGCCTCTCAATAAGCTTCCTGTCTATGAGGCTATCATCAACTGCTAATACATGAAACTGTGACTGTGCCTCTGCAGCTGCTGCCATCCCCATTAGTATGAAAAATTTAAAATGAATAAGATACTGAGGAGATTAGAGATGATGAGGTTGGTTTTTGTAATGAAATAAGAAGAAGAGACCCTCAACAAATGCCACGTTCTACAAAGCGAATATCCGACCAGATTTCAATCCCAAATCTTGTAAAATTTTCTTAGTTGATTGGGTTTTGAATTACAGGGCAAGCAATGGCCAATATAATAATATAAGTGAAAAAATGAATAAGATAAGCAAATCAAATCTTTATGGGATCCTAAGGAGAGAAGAATTGAGAGGTGGGTTTCATTTATATATTGAAAGATTATACTCAATATTCCTTTTTATAACGTTTGAAACCTACCGCTAAGTTATCTGACCGAGCTTAAAGACAGTATGTAAAATTCTCGGTGTTATAGGCTCTTATAAAAAATACATCTTTTATACTCGAATTCAAAATCTGATAATCAAATCATAAATTCTTTACCACCAAACCACACTTCTTTTGAGTCTTATACTCAATGCTCGTCAAATGTTAACTCAATAATAAATATTTTAATATAATATATATTTATTATATAACGTTATTAATAATTATTTATATATTAAAATCATGTAACTTTATTTCTATTGGAGAGTCTTTTCTAAGAAGTTTATGTTTTCATACTTTAGTTTACTAGAAAAATAAGTAAATGAGTATTTAAAGACTAAGTTTAATCAAGTTTTTTTTTTTTTTTTAAATAAACCTTGCCATAAGGAACAGTTGGTTGGAAATTGGTTTATTTATTGAAGAAAAAAATTAGAAAAGTTTAGGACGAAAGCAAAAATGAGGGGGGACCCGGACCCAACAAAATCCTCACAAAAGATACAGCTGATGTAAGCATAATAATACAATCTTTTTTTTTTTTTTTTTGGGTGTGATGAAGTGTGAAATGAGAAATCATGTGGCGATTGCTTGCCATATCTATTGAGAAGGTGGGTGGGTGCTGGTGGTGCCACACAAAAGACAGAGAGGCCAATTTCTCATTTGATTCCCTTTTAAGATTTGCTTCCCATGCCATGTCCATCATTCCCCCATGCTCATGCCTCATCTAACTCATCAACATTCATCAATCCATTAATTTTCATTTTATGGGTTCGTATATAAGGGATGGCAAAAGTCCTAGTGGGATGGGGAATCGCTAGGTCCCGGAATGTTAGAGGTAGGTAGGGATGTAAAAATTCACATGGAGATGGAACCCATGAGAGCTCAATATGTTAAGAACGAGTAAGATGGAACCCATGAGAGCTTAATATGGGTATTGACATTCTCGTATCATAATCAACTCATTGTCATCCCTAGAGGCGGGTATAAGATAATTTTACATACCTGCTAGTTGGACGGATCTATTATGGATATTAACATTTTCGTTCTAATAGAAATAAAATAGCCATTCAAGCGGGTCCGCGGGAGCCCTATAAGTTAGGGCCGGATATGAGTATGAACATCCCATATCATATCTAACACATTGTAATTCATAGGTTCATCTGTTGCATCTTTACTCTATCTCTCGCATTCATATGACACTTTTCATATTTTTAATTCATAATGTATATAAATATGTATAAATAATTAATTCTGATATCATTTGTCATGACGTGTCTTCAGTGACATAATCAGAACATTAATTTAATGGGGATAAAATTTGATTTTCTCATTAAAAAATCTAAGTTCTTTATTTTAACAGAAATAAATCAAAGTATCCAAATTTTACAATAGGATATATTTTAACGAATTTTTTCAAATTTAATAAGGACGCCTATCCGATTGGACTCTAAATGGCTATACTATTACTTGATTTAATAGTCAAATATTATCCGGTTTGGAGTTTACAAATAGGCCAATTTTCATTTGATTCCCTTTTGAAGATTTGCTTCCCATGCCATGTCCTTATTGCCCCATTCTCATGCCTCATCTTACTCATCGACATTCATCAATCACCATTCATTTTCATTTCATGGGTTCATTCGTTGCATCTTTACTAACTCTCTATAATTCATCTGACACTTTCTTACTTTTAATCCTTATTGTACATATATAATATGTATAAAGGAACCAACATGTTAGGTTGGGTTTGGGACTTACGAGTATTTTGTTTTATTTATTTTATTTATATTCTTTAATTTTTACTGCAATCCAATTCTCTCCTCACAACCTTATATTCTTATTTTCATTAAAGAAATTTTACCTACTAATTAATTGACACCTACAAATAAAATCCACTGAAAATTCTAAATTCCGATTAGAATTTCATTCCGTTCAAAATAGAATTCACAATGATTTTTCGTTGAATAATATTTACAAGTCACAAATTGTATGAACATTTTAGACACAAAAATATGATGAAAATTTTTACAAATATATTTAACTTCTAAATTTCCTAGAAAGTACATGAGTTTGAATTTGGATCAGAAGCAAAGAAATAAAATAACTGCTATCATAATTTCAAGAGAAAAATCTCACACCTCCAAAGTTCAAAGATTTGCGGATAAACTTTCAAGACATTAGGATTGATTCAACTTTATTCTTTAATTGATGCTTTTCAAAAATTCTTAGTCAAAAAAAATCCATATAATGAATTTGACCCTCTAGAAGTATAATGATAAACAATTCCAAAACAGTTTGTTTTGGTCATTTCTTGGTCAAATAACGTTAATATACTGTGGGAATTTCTTAAAACGCCAAAATCATTAGGACTTATCTAATTTATGGGGTTGTGTTTAATTTAGATTTTTTAAGATTATTTTGTAATTTAAACATATTCAATCGAGATTTTAAAAAATTCTTTAAAATCTTGTGGTATTCAATTAAATTTTAAAAAATCTATTAAAATATGATGATACTCAAAAGTCTTTTTGATTTTTGAGGATTTTATTTAATGATGGATTTTAAATGATTTATAGAGTAAAAAAAGTTTAATGAAATCTCTTATTTACACAAGAGATTTCACATCTTATTAATTATTTGAACAATTTATTAAAATTTGTGAGAGTCTAGATGGAATTAAACAATCAATAAAATTATCAGAATATGAATTATAAAATAATAACAATCTAAAACAAACAATTAAAATCTTAATTGAATACACCCTCTTTAGTTATTCTTATTTAATCCACATACATGTAAAATACCTAAATATATATGGTAAAATAATATTTTTACAAGTTTGTCAAAAAAAAAAAAAACAAGAAAATAGATGTTGATTGTAACATCCCCTTCGAGAGATGCTACCGGCGAGGAATAGGCTGACCTATTCACCTGAGCCTCTAACTTTCGGAATATGATCAATACTATTAACTCATCTCAAATCTAAACACATGCATATGGACCATTGCCCAATCTCAACAACATAGCATGCAACTCAATGTTCACAACTATTTACTTAATAACAATACAGTTTACAACTCTGTTTATAGACACTTTTACTCAATACAAGACTTTACTTAAACTCTGATTGAAATGTAACTCTGACACAACTGGTGGACTCAACACCCTAGTGACTGCCATCAATACCCATCCTCTCGAGCTCGTCATCCGGGTATTCCTGTAAAACAGAGAAATTAGGAGTGGGGGGATTAGATCGTTTGAACGACCTAGTGAATGAATGATTTAAAACCGAAAACTGAAATACTTATGAAAATCCATTGTTCTAAAACTGAAATCTTTTCAAGAAAGCTGTCTTTTCTGAAAACTCTTTCTTTTATGAAAATAGATCTCTTTCTGGAAAACCTTCCTGAAAACCTTTCTTTTTGTCTGTAAAACTCTGAACTTTTCTGAAAAATTGTGTTCTTTTTAAATATCTTTCTTAAAACATATCATTTCTGAAAATCATATCTTTGAAAATCTTATCTCTGAAAACTCTGTCTCTGAAAAACCTGACATATGAGGGCGTTATGTCTCACCGTCCCCCATACACCTAAACTAGTGGTCTTGAGGTCGTCATCCCCCAAGCCACTGAACTAGAGCCAGATTTGCGGATCAATACTATCATCTCGACTTTGAATCTAGGGTCTAGGGGCGTTACGACTCGCCGTCCCCCTAGTCCTGAAATCTAGGATCTGAGGGCATATGTCATCTCTAGTCCTGAACTACGTGTGCACACGTTATCTGTATCCGTCAATTCCATATATGTGTTAAGTTACATCTGAGGTGGGATTTTCCCTCATACCTCCAAAAATCATCAAAATCATGTTTTTCAAATCATAAATTTCTAAAACATTTCTTATTCATAAAACTACTAAAATAAATTTGGCTAACGCCCAATGTGCTGAAAAGTAAGTCTTAAATCAAAATAATTAAGTAAAATCAACTTTGAAAAAGAAAGGTCCACTCACAGATTTGGAATTTGGCTGGCATTACTTGTTTCGTCGAAGGAAGTTGCGGTTCATGCGATGATCTATGATTGATAAACTTGGTTAGAACATAAGTCACAGAATAAACTTTGAAACTAAACTAAGTTTCCCAATTAAACTATTCTATAATCACCACATGATGTATTATGCTTGCGACATATCATAATACGTGTATATGAGATGATACGAAATCCTTAGGGTGGTCTCTAACATCCGTAGACACTTGCATTTTTGTATGAAAGCCCGATGATGAGCCTCGTTCGGAGGCACTACCCGATAAGTTGCGGAAGTCGCGGGAAAACGGACGTCGGAAGGGAATTCAGAAAATAAACACCCTGCCAATTTAATTCGTTTGTTTAATCTCCGTTTTAAAATATTTATCCTCGGCCCAAACCCCCCCCCCCCACATCCCATCACACCAAGCCATACGCCCAAGCCCACCAAAGAACCAAGCCCAAGGCCCACCAAATCCCATCCAAAAATATTCAACACATTAAACACATGTCTAAATTAAATTTAATCCAAACAAATCCCCTTCCTAAATAAAAACAAATACCCTTCCTAATTTAAATAAATCACCTACCAAATTAAACAAATACCTTTCCGGACGCTACACGAACGTGCACATTCTGTCTCACTTCTGTTCGAACGTGTTTCCCAACGCTACACGAACGCATGTATTATGTTTACCGTTCGAACGCGTTTTCAAACGCTACACGAACGCACAAACAGTGAACAAATTTCTTTTCATCACATTTCATGCATGTTTGCTTCTTTGGTCATTTCTTTTGCATTACATAATTAATCATATCATTTCATTATTGACGCTTTTACCGTTATTAATAATTTATATTTTCGCATTGATTTATTTGATATGCTCTTGAGATTGTGTGCTCGCTTTTATTATTAATACATTTATAGTTGTTATTAGTTACACTATTGCACTTCATCGTTTACTACGTTTATGAATTATGTATTTTACCTTCATTTACGATTATGGGTGTGCAATCTTGTGCG